>CM042870.1:3581332-3586332 GCA_023658055.1 Thaleichthys pacificus | reverse complement strand
CACACAGGCCCTCTGAAGACCAGGGGGATCAGGCGGGAGAAACCCAGGGAAATAGAAGACATGTGATGGTGAGGCAGGAGCTTCCTCTCAGCGTGGGGAAATGGGCCGATGATGAGACGCTTATTGGTAAGGATGCTAAGAACCCTAATGCAGTCTGGGAAAAGGAGTCCATTAAACACGAGACATCAGACAATGCCGTTGCTAAGTCGCGAAGAAAACGCAGGTCTGCTCATGAGAGATAACACGGCAAAAACGACGCATGCTTTCCTCTCTCTGTGTGTGTGTACACACACACGCACGTTCACACACACACACACTACTGGGAAACCACTGTGCTGTAAGCAGTGTGATGGCACGCAAGCCAGCTGTTAGGACCCTGCTGTTACAGTAGTTCATATTCAAACAGGGCCATGTGGACAGCTACAGGAACCAGTTGGTCTGGCATCAGTCTGATTGGGTTACTGAACAAATATATTAGAATCTGTAGCTGCTACTGCTCTGAGGAGAACAGGGTACTCACACACACACACGCTCACTCTCTCTCTTACACACACACACACACTCACTCTCTCTTACACACACGCACGATCACTCTCTCTTACACACACGCTCACTCTCTCTTACAAACACACACTCTCTCTCTTACACACACACGCTCTCTCTCTCTTACACACACACACACACATCTGTTACAATCAGGTTTGGCAGAGGGTCACTGAGCTTCTAAACACTTATTTGTGTGGGACAAACAGAAAGAAGACAGAGAGACACAGAGAGAGAGACAGAGAGAGAGACAGAGAGAGAGACACAGAGAGAGAGACAGAGAGAGAGACAGAGAGAGACACAGAGAGAGAGAGAGACAGAGACAGAGAGACAGAGAGAGAGAGACAGAGAGACACAGAGAGAGAGAGAGACAGAGAGACAGAGAGAGAGACAGAGAGAGACAGAGAGAGACAGAGAGAGACAGAGACAGAGAGAGAGAGTTTAGCTAGAGCCCAGTAAGAACTCATGCGTAGCTAGCCAGATGAGGATAGCCATCCGCAACAAATGGGCTGTAAGACTCAACACATCAGTGTGACAGGTGCATTATCATAGGTTAATGAGAATCCTGGAGCTGCCTGTAGCTGCCATTAGGGAAGAGCTCTCGTCACTCCCACATTGATCAGATCAGACAGAAGGTGCTCAGAAACAAAGGCCCCAGGTTCTGCCCCAACACAAAGCTCATCACAGCTTCAGCTGCTATGTATAGGCCCTCTTTGCATGAAGACAATAATGTTTTAGCTAATATATGTCCTCACACCATGTTGCATTTGGGCAAATAGGCAGATGATTGAGTATTACTGACATGGAAGAGCTTCTTCTATCTCAATAAGTCAATAAGTGTTTTTCTACTGCATTAGCACAGCTTCTTATGCTGCAGTGGTTGAGGCCTGCAGTGCCATGTGGTCAGTCCGCTCTTTGTGTGGCTTTATGGAATCCACGGTATGAGACTCTCTCTCTCTTTCCTTGCCTGGCGCCGCTTGTCTCTCGCCCCCTCCCAGGACCGGAAGCAGCATGTTTTCCTAGACTCATATTCCTGATGCTACCTGATCTCTGGCAGCTCTGCAGAGCCCAGCCAGAGTGATGTCAGCAGGGCTGAGCTCTGGTGCATGACAACGGAGGAGGAGAGAGCTCCTATCAACCCTAGTGAGGAAGAGGAGGAGAGAGGGAGAGAGGGGCGGGAGGAGAGAGTCAGAGGGGGGAGAGAGACAGAGAGAGAAAGAGAGAGGGAGACAGTGAGACAGAGTGAAGGAGAGAGAGGGAGAGAGAGCAGAGGGAGAGAAGGAGAGAGAGAGTGAGAGAGCAAAGGGAGAGAAGGAGAGAGAGAGTGAGCGAGCAGAGGGAGAGAAGGAGAGAGAGAGAGAGAGAGTGAGAGAGCAGAGGGAGAGAAGGAGAGAGAGAGAGAGAGAGAGAGAGAGAGAGAGAGAGAGAGCAGAGGGAGGTGTGCCGTCTTCTCTTGACTCGGCGGGCCACTGGGCAGGAAATGAGGCGCTGGGTGCCCGCTGACCTGAGTCGCTTGCTGCCTCTCAACCTATCAGAGAAACAATTTAAACAGCTAATGGAACGAGACTGATCTTCCATACAGGAACATAGCGACGCACACGGCCCCGTTCTCTTATCAACTCCTCAGGCTCCGGGCGATCTACAGCAGAGGGGGAGACGCTCTCTCAGACGGGCTGACTCACAGATGAATGTGGGTGAGTGTGTGCAGACTGCACTGACCTCATCCTGGCAGAGTGTGTGTCTGTGTCTGTGGCAGTGTCTGTAAGGGGGAGGGGGCACCTAATCCCCAGCATCCAATAAAAACAGGATGCGCAGGGAAGGGGGTGCAGGAGGGAGGGGAGGGGTGGATGGGGGGGGTGGGGGTAGGGTCAGCAGGTGGAGGTGGATTCCATTGTGCCGTGAGTGAGGGTCGGAGGGAAGGGGGGGGTGCCTGTATGAGGATGCCTGAGCAGTGAGAACAGGAAGCTGCTATGAGAAGAGGAAGAGGGGCGCTGGGCAGCGCTGGCCCGCCCTGGGGAGCCCGTTACTGCCTCCGGCTTGGATCTGCACCAACGGTCCTGGAAGCTCAGAGGGAAAAAACACACCGTGATCCGCAGCCAATCGGTCGCTGAACCACATCCTGTAGGGCAGAAACCACACACACCTACACTCTTTCCTCTGTTAGTAAGGCCCAACTACTAACAGAGGAAGCTGTATGACATCTGACCGGTACAGATGTCATTCAACTCTATAATTCCGACTAAAAGGCTGTATAAATGGAAAAAAAGAGCTACTGGGGGATGTTACTTCTTTCTAATGGGGTTGGCTTCCTCGTGGAGCCCTGGCCTTCACCAGCGAACCCTTTCCAAACAAGCCCAGCCTCTCTGATGACCCGTCGGACCACTTCCTGGTCTCTGGGTCCAAAGACAGAGGTGTGGAAACACACTAGGCCATCCTTCCTTCCTCACTACCTCAGGCCTGTGTGTGTGCGTGTTGAACTTCTATTCGGAAAGGAACTCTGAATGGATCCAACAGCACTGGCCTGGCCATGAGCCCACTCTCTTTCCACGACACACACACACACACCGTTTCCTCCCAGTGGATCCACGCTAGAGGTACAGAGAGCGGGCGAAACCAAAGGTCCAATCCACCACCAGAACGTTCTTGAACTCGGAACAGATAGAAAACACAACAGTTAAAGGGACATTCCCCCTAATCCTGTTTTCTCCCTATATAAGGCTCTTGATCTCTAAGCCCCCCCAGCTCCACAGGGGTCTCCTGTTGGAGATGATATGCAGATTGAATTCTGGGAGATTTCCAGTTTGGGTGGATTTAGCAGGTACAGGCCCCCTGCTGGCACATGTCCTATTTGAGATCGTCAACACAGTCCCCTGAGATAGAGCTAAGCACCTCTCATTATAGCTAGCCGTGTGTTAAGGTTAGGTGTCATGAAAAACAGAGCATCAACAGATTAGAAGAAAGCTGTTATACACACTCTGTTTGGCTACAGCTTTCTGCCAGCGACTGAGTCACTGGCTCTACAGATGGAAGTCATGGCCTCAAAACCTCGCTAGTTCTGTAGTATTTGTCTGGCCCATAGAATATTTTTTCATTTCAGGTGTAAACATCAAGTGCTTGTGTCTCATATAAAAGGAGGGTGATTGTTTGAAGTTATCCCTCAGGATGGAGGCTAGAGTTATGTCAACAGTGAAATGTCAAAACAATTGTAAAAAACATCTTGCATTCGCAACAGAATACACTTCTCCAATGCATGAGCTCTATTATTTGGTGACAACATATTCGATTTAATATCATGTCACACCCATAATTCATCTATCAACATCATCATATCAACTCATTAACATCCAGGGCTCTCAAATCTCACGCATTCGCCGTGAGACGCATTTCAACCATTTCTCACGCAACACTAATGTTTCTCACGCTGAGAAGGGATAACTTGTCCAGCTATATACAATTAATAGACGAGACGCAGCCATACGGAGGTAAGATTTCTGCTGAGTTGAGAGCTGTCTCGAGTTGTACACAGTTAAATGCCACCTACCAGCCAATCAGAAACACCAGTAGTGTCCCGTTCTCCAGGATTTTAGTACCCAAACATTGAAAGTCATGGCAATATCACGCCAAACTTTTGATAAAACTTGAGAGCCCTGCATGAATCAATAGACATAACACATTTCTCTTCTTCTCACCTTTTCTTCTTTTATTGACGTGTAGAATAGCAAGATGTAAGTGTGCATACACCGCCATCTGGTGGCCATCTTCAGTATTGTGCAGATTGTTGTGAAGTTGATTAATTTGGCAACATGATGACGAACAAAATACACACAGAGGTGGTGGGTGTAGTTTAATAACTATTCTTGATACTGAATACTTTGAACATGGTGTCTTCCAGGTTCGGGAAATGTTTCATATTTATTTTCCTGCACAACAAAATACATAAGATTTGTATTTATTTATAAGTAAAACATTCTTACAATACAATAAAAAGTCTTAATCTACACTTAAATATAACAACATAAATTTGGCAAGTGTTCAAAGATTGTCTAAATTATCCAACTTCATAGATTAAAATCTGACTCATTAAGGGAGTCAACTTCGCAAGACATTGCCGGCTTTGCTAACTTATATTTAAACAACAAATCAAACTTATTCCAAATGAACAAAACTACTGTGAAATACATTAAGAATAAATGTAAAAACATAACAAAATCTTTTTTTTTTTCTTCGCCCAGATTTTCAGTCCCTCAGGTTTGCTACGATATAGTGTGTTTGGAAGGGGGGTGGGGGGGTTGTAGAGCTGAAGCCACCAGACCAGAACAAAGGGGGACCGAACCAACACAAACGTCATCTCCAAACTATCAAGTATCAAGAGTCAGATTCTGCCCCAAACAGTCGTGACACGGCGCTGACACGGCGCTCCACCGGGCCAAAGCCTGAACCTCATTAACAATAGAGTG
>CM042870.1:3518832-3576332 GCA_023658055.1 Thaleichthys pacificus | reverse complement strand
GTAAGCCCTAAACACAGGGAACATGTCTGAGCCAAGGACCACGATCATGAACACACCTACACACACCAACTGTACACACTGCTTCTAAAGGCTAACACAATCCCACACTGCTGTAGTTGCAGTGCTACAGGGCCTAGCTGTGTTTGCTTAACTGGAGCCGGACAGAGGGGTGGAGGTGCTCAAACAAAACACTCCTCTTCTCTTTCACACACACACACACACACACACCTACATAATTGTTAGGCCTAAAGCCATTGTACATGTTTTCAAAGTCAAAACCAGTTTGCATTTAAAAAGTGTGATTGGATGTGAACTAGAGAGCCAGGTTGGGTCTGACTGGAGAGTCTGAGATCTGCCCTGCTCTGTGCTGCTGCCACCTGGAGAGGGCGCTGTGGGCACGTCAGGACCAAAGTCCTCCTCTCCTCCTCCAGACTAACCTTGCCATACCTTTGACACATATCCGGAACAGTCTCTCTCTCTCCCCACACCAACACCGGTTGTGGTCGGAAGGGGAAAGGGAGAGAGAGAGAGAGAGAGAGAGAGAGAGAGAGAGAGAGAGAGAGAGAGAGAGCGAGAGAGCGAGAGAGACAGAGAGAGAGAGCGAGAGAGAGAGAGAGAGAGAGAGAGAGAGAGAGAGAGAGAGCGAGAGAGAGCGAGAGACAGAGAGACAGAGCGAGAGGGTACAGTACCGTTCCCCAGCTTCCTCCACACCAGAAACATCTCCCCCCGGGAGCACCTGTTCTCCCACGCTTTCAGTGGGCCCCTGCTCTGAGTCACGGCCCACGTCAGACTACGCTGCTCTGCTGTCAGATCCCACCCACACCACTCCGGCAGAGCTAGCTCCGTCACGGGGGGGGGGGGGGGGGGGGGGGGGGAGGGGAGGCTGCTGTTGGGGAAAGGTCTTAAAGGCGGGCGGGCACAGCTGTAGGGCAGGGGGGGAGGGATGCCCAGCACGTCCCAGCTGTGCAGAGAGAGGGAAGTGGGAGATGGGGACGGATGCGAAAAAGGATTACATGGGGGGTTGGAGGGTCAAGGTCAAGGGAGAGGAGGGACTGGAGAGGAGCTGGAGGGAGGTTGTGTGCGTATGTGTGTGTCTGGTGTGTTTGTGCGCGAGCGTGGGGTGTGTGTGCGGTGTGTGTGTCCCCGGTGTGTTTGTGCGTGAGCGTGGGGTGTGTGTGCGTGCGTGCTGAGGTCAACTCACCAGGTCTCTCTGGAAATAGATGAGCACGCCGGCTGTCACCTGGGCAACAAGGATGAGCAGGAGGCAGGTGAAGTACTGTGGAGAGCGTGAGGAAAACATTATGGGATGGTCAGCTTTTGGCGCTCAGCTCAGGCCGCGGCCCACGGTTTGGACATGCACGGTCACCATGGCAACGCAGGGGTCATCCTACCGCCATACTCTAGAGAAAGTACGCCAGAACAGGGCACCTCTCTCCAGTTCAGCGAGAATCCTCCTTAATCGTAATCTCCAAAGGAGGCTAACTGGGAGTTGTGTTGACCTTCTCTACCCAGTGTCTGTACATGTCCTTAGTTCCCATGCATTAAGGCCAGCGTGTACAGGAAGGTGGGGGGGGGGGGGGGGGGGCTCCCTAGACAGAGGGCCTGACAGCTGGCCATTGTCATCAGGGTAAGTGGGTCAGCAGAGCTTACAAACACGACCCCTCTGCAGGCCCCCCGCCCAACCCCGCCCAACCCCCCCCCCTCGCCCCCCGCCCCACTCAAGGCACCCCCACGACATACCCCCAAATCCCCCTGGCTTATCCCTGTAACCCCCTCTTAGTGGATCCACACATGCTAACCTGGGGGACACACAGAAGGCCGAGGCCAGTGGAGCCCATGACAATCCGCAGTGAGCTTAATCCTGGCGGTACAGTAATGCAGAACATTGTTCCAGAAAAAAACACATTTCGTATCGGCATCTTACAACCATGCCTCGAAGGGTTTGGTGGTTTCTTGTTGTGTAGGCAGTTGGTTGAGTCACATGTCTAGTTGTAACCACACTGAAATGTTGCTGGCTGGGGCACTTGGGGGTTGTTTAGGTGTGTTTTCCGTGTGAGTTAGTGTGGCAAGCTGGGGCGTGCAGGGTGACTCACCAGACCAAGCAGGCAGCGGATCTCGTAGATGGCTCCTATGCAGCCCAGGAAGCCCATGACCATGGAGAGAGACCCCACACCTATCAGGATGTAGGAAGCCACCTTCAAGGTGTTGGAAGACTCCTCTGTAGGAAACACACACACAAACACGCACAGGAAGAGGTTAGCATCTCCAGTTTACGTGGTGGTGATGCACATGCACAATCCCACAGCTTGCGCACAACAGTGTGGTTTCGCAAAGCAGCATGGTGTGTGGAAACCAATTTAGTCAAAATGGCAGTGTGTATGTTTGATACAGTGTTTCCCCTACCATTATATTAGGGGGCACCCGCCCCCCCCCAACAGCACCCCCCGCCCCCCCTGGAAGGTCAATTTAAGTTTATATATTTTATTTTTTATATATATAGCACCCGATCACAAAATAAGTAATTTAAGGTTACCTTTCCTATAAAACAGGTCTATAGCTTGCTCTTTTATTAAACAAACTAAATGGCCTTATGTTATTTATCTTATTTACACGACGACGTGTCATTTCTGTCTCTACATGGTCGCCGCCCCCCCCCCCCCCCAAGTTGTAAGGGAAACACTGTGATACATATATCAAGGGGGGGTGAGGGGTTGGGAGTGGGAGGGTTTGGGGCAGATCCAGTGTGAGGAGGAACAAGGAACCAGGGGGAAGAGAGTGTTATCTCCCCTGGAGGAGCTCCAATCAGAGGCTGAGTCTGCTGGGGACGAAGCCAGCCTTCGGGCTCTGTGATCAGGGTCCAGCTCGCCAAGCGCCTGGCCAAGGAGAACCAGAACACCGTTCTCACAGTACAGTGGGACAAACCCTGGATACCAGAGTCCCATCTATGCTGCCAACATGGAGATAAATCCCCATGTTCAGCAAAGGATTGGCTGAGGAAGGAAGCTGGATTCCTTTCATATTCCCATGTCTTCTTCTGCATGCAGTCACTTTGTGACTAATTATTTGCTCGCAGATATATTTTGTGTGTGTACGTTAAAACATTCATAACACCTGTAGCATATAACCTTGTGAGAAAAGCTCTCACACACACACACACACTTTAGCATTTGTGCCCCTGTTTCGCTTCCTTATATAGCCTCACTCTACATAGTCGTACATCCATATGCCGATGGTCGGAGCGTAATTAAAAGCTGAAGGCCTCCTCCTCTGGTAAGTACAGAGCTCAGCCCATCCAGAGAGGCTGCATGTGGCTGCTGGGGTAGCATTTATAGAGGAGGAACACACGGATCCAGGCTATATCCAGCCCCGTCTCCATCCTAGATTACTGGTGCCGGCGGCCACAGGGCCAGGTCTGCAGGGCGGGCTGAGAACCACCCCTGCCGAGCCTGAAGAGATGTCACACAGCTGGACGTGGACGCTCGTCGGAGCGCCAGGCGCCAGGAGCCTCTCACCGCAAACATACATGTCCTCCCAGACACAGATCAGCTGTTTCTGCGACGACGGAACACACGCTCTGCCGGAAGTGCAACGCACGATGGTGTTTTGTGGTTCTAACGACACTTCCCCAAAAGGTCCAGGTGTCAGATTGCGTGAGCCAGGGGCGCTGCAGCGCTGCAGAGCTGCACAGACACTGCTCGGTTGGTTGGGCAGGCAGCAGCTGTTCGTATCTCCAGCGGTCGATGTTACGGCATAGCTTTCTGCTGAAGTCAACATCTGTGTGCCTGGTTACTGCGCTCACTGCCATCTCCGCTGTCTTGTACTGTGGCAAGTTTCCAATGTATGTCTCCACTGTAAATGTTCAAATAGTTCCTCTGGTGGTTTCCACGGAAATTTCCATTTAAAGAGACAAGAGTGGTGGCCTGTAGGACTGCGTCTCAGGGGAGGTGAGCGATGGTTTAAGCCCTGCGAAGCCTCCCTGTATAAACACACCCAGGGCTGCACATTCAGCCTTTGCAGTGGAACCAAATGAATGCCCGTAATGAGATACAGATTCAAACTGTAAACATAGGGCCATGTGTCAGCAGCGTGAAAGCTGAAATTAAAGCTATGACACCGTTACGACTCGGATATATTATTCGCAGTGTTGCTTAGGGTTAAACGAAAGCCAACGTTAAAAGACAGTTGAGGGAGAAACAGAAAGGTCCCACAGTGCTTTGCAGCGCACCAATCTCCTTCCCCAAGGCCGTCTCTTGTTTAAACTACGGGTAAGCTGTGTTTTGGCGAGTGCCAGTGTGATAAACTCGACGTGCGAGGTTGCTATGGTAAACGATCTTACAGTACGACGCCGATAGAGAGAACATTTGGTCGAAAGTCGATCCTTTAAACGAACGGACAACGAGACACTGAAACTAAAACATTCTCAAGACCCCCTCCCCCACCCCAGAATAGGCAGGCAGGCAGGCAGCTGGAGAAAGCTCTATTAATATAGCCCCTTTAGAATGGAACATGAAAAACACAGAGAGATCCTGTTTTCAGTGAGGCTGTAGAAGAACTTCTGAGGACCTGGAGAGTCAATAAACACGGTGGCTTGCTGCTGTGGTTCTCTGTACTGACCCAGTGTGGGGGTAGGCATCCTGGGGCCATGGTGGAGCACTGCCCCCCCCCCCCCTCCCCCACCCCCACACACACACCCAGGGTGGACAGGGCTGGAGAAGGAGGGCTGGGGCGACCACAGAGGAGGGGATATCCTCAGGCTAGCAGGCCTGTGGGATCTCTGCTATCTCTGCAGGAGCAGTAAACAAAAGGTCCAGCCTACGTCAGGTGATAAAAAGGCGCCATGCTTAGTCCACTGTGTTCCGGAACACCATATCAACGCTATGCTGCCTCGGCTTGGTAATGACCTTGGCGTGGGTCCAGTCCAGATAGGGGTGAGGACATCGTCCTATGAAATATGGTCTTCGAAGTCCGGGAAACTCGACCAGCTCTGGTCAGTCTTTGTCAGACTCCAGCTCATTATTCAAGCCTGAATGGACATCCCGTCTAAATATAGACTTTGGCTCCAAAGGCAGCCCTCAGAGAGGGATCTCGCTTTCTGCTCCAGTCATTAGATGTGTTGATGGATTACCTACAGGCTAACTAATAATTCCCAAACTGTAAACTTGGATTAAGAGAGAAATTATGTACTTTTTCTCTCCGTGAGACTTAACTCTTTGGGGAGTACTATAAAAACATAATTTTTGCAACCAGCACTGAACCACCAGTGAATAACTAAACTTCTGCTTTCGGCAATGCTCCATCTGTGCTGAACACATTGAAATCATTTTGGGTAAATCAGAAAGATTTATAGTGTTTTCCATCCAAGACTCCCTGTTCTTCCCATCAGAGTTCGACTGCACTTCCTAATGGAGTGTGGACCACATGTCTTACGTTGTGGAGGGTCAAATCGCAGCCATCCTAAGGAGCTGTTGAGGCCCACTGGGTAGGCTGCTGCAGGAATCAGCGTGTCTGTAATATCATTATCCTCTTATACGTTTCTGCAATAGATCCCCGACAACACACTTGTGTGTGTGTCAACAACATGTGGGTAACTGCAATCAGGCAAGTTGGCAGATGAGACCACCCTTGCTGTGAGCGACAGTAAAAAGTAGGAAGTGGACTGCTGTGAGGTAAGCTGCTATTCTGTAACGCAGGATGAGACTATTTGAGATGTGGTGATAACTAGGCCACCGTCTACGGTTAGTCACCTCCTCCTATGACAGACACTGCTCTCTCTCTCTCTCTCTCTCTCTCTCTCTCTCTCTCTCTCTCTCTCAATCTCTCTCTCTCAATCTCTCTATCCCTCTCTCTCTATCCCTCTCTCCCTCTCTCTCTCTCTCTCTCTCTCTCTCTCTCTCTCTCTCTCTCTCCCTCTCTCTCTCTCTCTCAATCTCTCTATCCCTCTCTCTCTATCCCTCTCTCCCTCTCTCTCTCTCTCTCTATCCCTCTCCCTATCTCTCTCTCTCTCTCTCTCTCTCTCTATCCCTCTCCCTATCTCTCTCTCTCTCTCTCTATCACTCTCCCTATCTCGCTCTCTCTCAGAGTGTGTGTGTGTGTTTGACCACAGAGCAGCTTTCAAGCGGTTGCGAACCCCGTAGGCTTGCAGTGGGGGTCACATTTTTGGTTTACTGCTGACATCCCTCTGGTTTTATTGCGCTCTTCCCTTGTGTCCGTGGGAACGAGGCCAGAGAGCTGATATCCACATAAGCTGCAAAGACTGGGGTGTAGGGTTTAGGGTTATACACTCTCCAATCGCTATGACGGTCTCTCTACCGCTGCTGATAGACACTGGTGCATGGTAGAGGGTTCAACATCTGGTTACCACCACAGGATATGGTAGGACTGCGTGCTTGTGTGTCTGTGGGGGCGTGTGTGCGTGTGCATGTACTTACGTAGCACTGCAATGAAGCTCTGGTTGTCAAGGAGAACCCAGAGCCCGAATCCCATGATCAACGCTCCAAAGATCTACAGAGGAGGAGAGAAACTCTTTAGACCGGTTGAACCCGCTGGAAGTTTCTGTAGGAAACAGTCAGATCAAAGCGTGCAGCTATTTGGGAGATGTGTGCAGAGGAGAGGAGAGACGAAGGCAAGGAAGAAGCCTGCCTCACTCTCTCTCTCTCTTCCATCTGGAAAACATCAGTTCCTCGTCCCACCCTCCCCTCGCTCTTTCACTCTTTCTGAGGAGACTGAGACAGGATAGATGATGTGGACCAGGATCAAGAAGCCAACCCTGGTTTGGATGGGATGGGAGATCTTCCATTCCACTCAGTCTGACCCCCTTAACACTGAACAGCTCTGGATGGGGAAACAGGAGGTGTGTGAGGTCTCAGGACCAGGACCTGTGGGATCTGGATCTGATCAGGAAGTACCTGGAAAAACACTCCACTGGCTCTTCTCTCACCGCTGGCGTAAGTGGGGAGGGAGCAATCGTGGGCATGAGTGGCCTCGCTGCAGTTCCACTGGGAAGCAAAGCCCAGGACTGGTGTGTAATTTACGGGGGTCTTGTTTGAAGGGTGTTGGTTTGTGAAGGGGGGGGGGGGGGGGGGGTTGTGTCGTCCAGAGCATGTCAGCAGTCAGTCCTCCCCCTTAAGGGGGGGTGTTAGCGCCACGGGAGCCGCGTGGCCCGCCCCTTCCTCCCCTCTTACGGTCAGCCTCTTCGCGCCACAGACGCTAGCCATTAAAGCCCAGACTAGGAGTGTTCACATCAAAAGACTCGCTCGGTTTTACTAGGACTGTCACTGGAAGCGTCTGGACATCATCAGGGAGGGTTGAGGAGGACCCGAAGGCTGTCGAGTCGATTAAAAAAAGCACGTAGGGGGGGGGGGGGTTGTTGGGAACTTGGGACATGTGTGATGCTGTGGTAGATGTGGTAGGTCTGACATGGAACAGGTAGAACTCATCTCCTCTCAAGTGGGGCCCAGCCGTGGCAGACTTCAGAAGGCTTCCCTTGATCGTTCCTAACGCGCCGTACCTACTACAAGTCTCAGAAGCTGTTTTGATTCTACTCTCTTTAAATATGGAGTCAGATGGCTGAGCGGTTAGGGAATCGGGCTATTACTCAGAAGGTTGCCGGTTTGATTCTGGCTGTGTCAAATTACGTTGTGTCCTTGGGCAAGGCACTTCACCCTACTTGCCTCGGGGTGAATGTCCCTGTACTTACTGTAAGTCGTTCTGGATAAGAGCTAAATATAAAGCTAAATGACTAAATGTTAAATGTAAATATCCACTCAGTTATTACATGCAAAACAAGAGCATTCACATTGCAAGAAAAAAAAGCATTGGAACTCTGAGTGATATACAGAGGATGTGCTTAGGGATTGAATGTCTGATCACTTACAAAGAAGAGGAGGTTGAACAGGAACAGGAAGTACTTGGTGGCTGTTATGCACCCCGTTGCCATGGTTACGATTCTAGAAAAGAGAGGGAAATTTTTTTTTTTTTTTTGACTTCACGGCAGCTGAAAAACTAAATATCAGAGAGACAGAAATAGAGAAAGACAGAGATGGAAAGACAGAAATGGAGAGAGACAAAGATGGAGAAAGAGAGACAGAGAAAGAGAGACAGAGCGAGAAGGACAGAGATGGAAATATACAAAGATGGAGACAGAGAGAGAGAGAGAGAGAGAGAGAGAGAGAGAGAGAGAGAGAGAGAGAGAGAGAGATGGAGAAAGACAGAGATGGAAAGAGAGAGATAGAGGAGGGGGTGAGAGAGATTCAACCCCATGCACAGCATGTAGCCTATCTTGACAAAGCAGGGCTTTGATATAAAGCAGCATCATTTTCAGACAGCCCATAATAACCCTTAACTTAGTTCTGTTCTATATTTTGCCACTTCCTCCTTAAGACAACAGGAATCTTGTTTCCTTGTTAAGCTTACCCACCACGTGTGATACATCTAGCCTTGTTTCATGTAGCCTACACGAGGGGCCATCAGTCTCCAAAGCTTCCCAAAAAGAGCAGTTTTTAAAGACCATTCTGGACTCAACCAACCCCTCTGGAGGGGGGGGGGGGGGATGCTCAAAGAGACAGACTGAGAGCCATGATCCCTGTGGTGAGACCGTGGTGTGGTCATTGTGACTGTGTCTGTGGTGAAGCAAGCTGCTGCCGTCACATGTCAAATGAACTGGGTTGTACTACAGTGTTTACAGACACGGCAGTGAACACAGTGAACATGTTAACTGCCTGTGTTTATGGACTTTCCTACGCAAATGACAGAAGCAAAACTGGAACATATGACCCAGTTCATTAAAAAGCTGATGTCATGGCAACATATTGTCAACAGAAAGTTTTTTTTTCCCAGATACAACAAGACAACAAGTTTAGCTTTAATTGGGTTCAGGCTTTGACACAGACACAGCAACAGATGTCAGAGTGAAACCCACCCCAACACACACACACACACTCACACACTCACACACACACACCAACACACCTATAAACAGACAAGATCATAAAAAAAGTGTTTCAGAGAGACACCTGCCGCATACTGTCATTAACGGTACCAGAGATTGGTACGTTTGGAAACTCCCTGGCAGGTCTCTCTTCCACCAAACCAAAGCAAACACTGGCCAGGTTGTTTTCCAGAAATCTCTGAACCACAACCAGCCATTTTGGTTATTTGCAGAGTCTGAAAATATTGCATGAGGACAACTCCTCATATGTAGACTATCGTATGACGAGCCTCTGCCACAGAGTCCTCTCAGGCCTTGTTCTATAGCACACACACACGCCATCCCACCTACTACGATGGAGCTCAAAAAACATGAGGTTCGTGTCGCCAACAAGTTGTTAAGTATCTTCAGCGTCAAATGCTACTGTATTGTGTGTGTGTGTGTGTGTTTGCGTTACATCATTCACAGCTAAGCCTATTTTTCCCTTGAGAGCCATTACAGGCTCTATTTCCTCTCTGGCATTCCCCTGTGAGGGCACGGAGCTGAATAAAGCAGAGACAGTCCTTAATGACTAGTCTGCATAAGAGAAAGTGATGTGACTTATAGGACAGCCTCCTCCTACGCTCGTGGAAAGACCGGACTTGAGACTGTGCAGTTGAGCATGCGAGCTCGGTGGTTCAGTGGTCGTTGCTCGACACACCAGAGTGTGTAGAGGAGACAGGCCCAACCCCTTCCAAAGGAAAATATCCTGACACTCCAATGCGTTTCCATGGTGATCGTCCATAAAGCATTCATTAAAGCTTGGTTCTAAAGGGCTTGTATGAAGTTGGCCTATGCAATCTCACACTATGCTGGTTTCAGTTCAAACACCATGCACTGACCACAGACAATAAGACCTCCCACACATATTCTCCTCTTTAACCCCCCCGCCCCCCCCCCCCCCACCCCCCCCCCCCCAACATACACTCACTTCAAACACACACGTACTTCAAAAGGCACAGATAGTACTACAGGCTATGCTCGGTCTTAATATGAGCAGTAAAACCTACTGCTGTATCAACTGGCCTAACCTAACACAAACATATTGGTCCACACACACACACACGCGACCAATAATTATTCAAATGGTCATAGCTATTTATTACCCAGTTATTGAACTGTTCAGACGGGATTGATCCTCGTCTCTCGTGTTTACAACAGCAGCCCTCAGAAAAAACCTAAACCACGCAGAGTAGCAGTCAGATACACACACAAATCTCATAATCCCCTAAAGCAGATTGTATGAGTGGACGTCTAGATAGAGAGAACTGGGGGGTTTAACACAGGCTTAGGTAGTTATGAGTTCCACCTACAGTCTGTTTGTTGACTGAAGCCACTTCCTGCTACCAGTTATGAATTGGCTGAAGTGTCCTTACTGTAAGTGCTTCTCTGTAAGGTTTCAATCTGAGAGAAAACAGCGGCCATATGGCGTAGGCTACAGTAACAACCAGGCCAGACCAGGAAGACCACAGGGTAACTATTATTATAAATATAACCCTCAGTATTCAGAAAACAACAAGTGAGACCAGCCTACAGTAGAAGCCGTGGGCTTGATTCCTCCTACAGTATCACACCTCTACGAACAATGGTAAGGGGGCAGTGATTGTGAGTCACATTACTGATACCACAGACCAAAAGTGAATGACTCAATCATTCCGTTGGGAAACTTGAGAAAGGGAAATTAGTTGCCTATGGAAATGTAGTTAGTGTTCTTATCTTGACAGGGAACTCCCCCATGCTTCCCAAACCCAGAGTTTGCCCATGCCAGACATTTTAGTTGCAGTAAGATTAAAACAGAAAGTGCCTTTATGCCTTTTGGGGGGGGATGAATTTCGGCATGGTGTTCTAAGCCTGTGTGGGCACAGGAAAAACAAGCACAAAGTCCTTCAGACAAAGAGGGCCTCACTTGACACACATACACACACACACACACGTACATAATAGTGAATGGCAATAAGAAAACTGAGAAAACAAGAGTCTTGTCAAAGTCTTGCCAAAACTGACCACTCAGAAACCAATACTTTAAATTTACAGCAAGGCTTGCTTTTCATAGCCCCTAGTCTATGAGCCTTCTCATAAAAAAGCAGGTATTGCCATGGGGGCTAATTTAACACTCTTTAGGCTAATCCTGTATTGGAAATATTTGTGTTTGGTAAGCACAGACTCTTGCTTGTACTTGCTTCAGTACATTACATCCTAATGACGTGACCAAAACAGACCCCTAACGGTTAAATATGACCAGACAACACATCTGTGTCCATTACCATGGCACGCAATGAACTCTGTTTAAACAAGGCATCTACTGCCATGATAGCAGCAGCCACACTTTCATGTAAGCAATGAATGCCTCTTGAGATTTTTTCGTCACAAAAACATTTCTTGCTACATAAGCTACATAGCTAGTAGCAAGTTGTTAAGTGGTCACTCGGCCGGTGTGGTAGTGACAGCTGGTTGTGCTGGCAAGAAGAGGAAGCCAATGACGAATTAAGTACACATACATACACATACATATAACAATTCTCCAGCGAGTATGACAGCTGAAGTGAAATCCCACTGAGACACTGATTCCATGAAAAATGTGTTCCAGACACCAAGAAGTACAGTAAGACATGCGTTTCCTCGAGGACTTGCCTAACGTTAGCTTAAAGTCGCTGGAAAAGTTCTGAAATACCACATTGAAAGCGTTTCCGAAACGAAACCTGACGTTAACTCCTTCACATATAAACTTAACAACCATGACACATTGGCGGCACCGATACATTATACTTACATGTATGTAAAAAACGGAGAACCGTTAGAAGATGGACTGCTGCCTGTCTACCCGTCCCGTTGGCGTTGTGCGTGTGTGAAACTGTGAAGGCTGTGAATGTAAATGATTTGGGCAGAGGTTCGTCCCAGAACTCCACCATGCGGTAGACATGAGTTAGTTCATTAACTCCTTCGTGTCTGGACGGTCCCTATAACCTCCATTAGAAGTGCAAACTCATTTAGGGAACTTTCTTGTTTGGGGGATGCTTTCGAATCAATTTGTCACAAACAGGCAAGACTTATTTCATTCAAAACATTTGGAGTTGGTCGACTAAGTCAATTCTTTTCGTGGAACTTGATATTGTACACTTTTCATGCTTGTTGGCAAAATAGACATAATGGCCTAAAGATCCCAGGATTAACATGCTCGATAAATTGTAGGCTAAAAGCATGGGGAGAATGCGAACAGTAACACTAGAGCTTTTAGCTACATCGCCACAGAATCCCTTAATCCTCAATCTACACATTTGTTTAAATGTCAGACATCAGTCGGCCTTCTTGTCACCCTAAATTTCTCGTCACACACACACACACAACACACACACACACACACACACACACACACACACACACACACACACACACACACACACACACTTAACAAAAAATAGGTGTATAGTCGGCTAATCTTGTTGGGAAAGGTTCTAAATTAAAGGCAGAGATGGCAAAAATACACACATCCTTCACTAAAGTGGAAGTACTATACTCATGTTTAAAAAGACTCTGCTAAAAATTGAAGTACTGACTACACATTGCTAACCACCCCTGTCTCATCCATAAGGTACCTTTTTTCTCACACACAGTGAAAGGAGAGGAGAGGAGAGGAGAAAGGAGGAGGGAGAGGAAAACAGAGAAGCCTAAAACAGTAGATTAAGTACAATAGATTGAGTACAATAGAGTACAGTAGAGTATAGTCGAGTCCTCACCAAGTACTAATCAATGATACAACCTTTTGATGCAATATTTTTTCAACCTTTCAAAACTAGGGTTTGAAGGTCCTCTCTTTTCACTGTCTGTGTGGGAAAACAAGTTTCCCCAAAAAAGTTTTGTGTGAAAGTAAAAAGTTATCAGAAAAATAAATAGTGAAGTAAAGTATTGATACCAGAAAGATAGAGTAAGGCTAGAGTAACTTCCCATCTCTGATTAAAGGACATGTGACATTTGGGGTAAGGATTCCAACTCTAACAGGTAATCCTTTAATTCATAACTGCAATTCATCATGGGCTGTTCATGTTAAGTCATGTTCACAGGAAAAACAGAACACATAAACAAAAGGAAAATAATAGCGTCATAGCTCTACTGTTACAACCTGCCCAAACATGTCAAAACGTATTTTATTTCACACCAGTCTGCCATTTGTTTATTACTTAACCAACACGTTTTGATTGAGGTTATTTCCTAAGTAACTTAATTTACTATAGTTTGACACTCGGTTATTAGCGACCAGCCGTCAGAGGTGTGCTGGTGTATATGTACCAGCGTGAGTCCCCCACCCTGGCTTCAGGGCATCCTTGATACGTACACCCAGAAAGTCGTTAAACGGGGCAGAATCCGACACCGAGCAGCGCCTGGGTGGATACGGTTCGCAGTAACAACGAGTCTACTCGTTGAGTATTCTGGGTGGAGATATGTTCATTTGTTCAAGACATAGGCTGTTACTGTTTTAATATATATCTGATATCAAATTATTACGATCACCTTGTCACATAGTTTTGTATGTAAGCATCTGTATTAGTCTGGTTCTTTACAATGAATTTCCTATGTTTTATATAGACTAATGTGACATCTTTACCACGGAGAATAAAGGGGAATTTGCAGCGCTTATTTGCACACAATTCTGTGGTTACTGTGTGTAATTATCCTTTAATGCCACGGTCTCAGATTCCCATGAGGGTCTGTTGGGCACAGTAGCCAGCATGATTTCAAACATGTGTCCCAGTTTCTGGAATGAGGCTCACGGCAGGAAGAACACATCCAACTCTCTTCATTAGGGTTACAGCCAAACAAAAACTGTGAGGAGATGAAGAGGAAATACACCCAGTTCCAAAACAACAATGTATTCTTTATTTCAAGCTAAACACTAAAGGTCCAGAACAATATAGTAACTCTTATACAAATATACTAACTTTTCGAAGTAACAGCTTGAAATACATTGGCCTTGATGAAACTGAGCTCTTGTGAATATGGTTTAGAAGAGGATGTATCTAGGGTGGGTTTCTCATCACTGTGAATTACAACAACGATGGTTCTTTATTATCAATGATTTCAGTGAATATTCAAGGGCAATCATTACATTTAAATTCTTAGGATCCAAACCGCAGTCTAATACTTATAGGTTGTATATGTTTAGTCAGTGTTTTGTATTTATTTATCCATTTCATACATTTGCCAGATACAGTCTACAGTTTTCTGAGTCAAACCTTAGACAGTAGACCACAAGACCATCATACGAGTGAGCTTCAACCCTCCTATCCTAAAATAAAACTCCTCAATCATCTTGAACGTTTCATGAGGCAGAGTTTTTGGTTCGCTTTTTTTTTTCTTTTTCAGCTCCATAATTACAATCCCTGTTAGGGCAGAGTAGTAGACCGGGACGCAGCCAATCAGGAGAGCTGAGGCTAATTAAACACTGCAAAAGGATAATCACTACTTTATGCGTGCATCAGAGACCTCACCCATGCTTCACATCTTCTATCTGAACACACACCGTGAGGAAGGACAACATCTGCCTCCAGTACTGGACTCGTGGAACCACAAAACCACAGCCGGGCAGACCCTGGGACCACTCCCTACTCACAGAGGCATGAACATGGTCATTTACAACAATATGGAGCTCACTGAGCTGGTGTTGTCTGTGGAGCTCCTCTGAAGTGATGCCACAAGCTCGGCCATAAAAGCTCCTTGCTATATCTCTGCTTTTACACCGTAATGAGAACACATACTCTGTTCTATGAGAAAACTGCTACTAAATAATGCTACAATAAATGTTTGTGCAAAAAGGAACCATCATGCATTCCATTTCCAAATATGTCGATTTACAAGACACAAAATGTCAAATGAATTAAACGGAATATATTTGGGACAAAACTGTTCAATAAAAACTGACATTAACTTTTGAAAAACATTGACAGTGATGGATGCGTCACGTTCCCTGTTCTGTTCAAAAGAACATCAAATAGCTTGAAATACACTTTTATTTACATACAATATGTATCAAGATGGTGCTGCTCCTTGTTGGTTGTCCTTTCTAGATGTTTTAAGGCAAGGCTACAGATGTGTTGACGATCTGCTACATTACTGTCGACAACTCGGCTATACAGACGTCCTCTGCTCTAAACTCACGTCCTTCGTGTCACAAAATAAGTTTACATATCAAGAGCATAAATAATTTACGACATTAGGGCCTTGCTGGCAAAAAAACATGCCTCACAAAAAGGTCAGGTGTGCTTTTAGAAAGTAGGACAGAACATATTCTCTATTGGCATTGTTAAATAGACACACATTCCCCTAATTACATATGACCACATCTGCGTATATGAAGAAAAATAACACGTCACCATGACCCATAACTTTGGTGAAAACCCCATAAAGAATACAAACGTTTGTAATCCCTGACTAAGGTTTCCTTCTGTGCTTCATATTGTGAGCTCGCTATCAGTAATATGTTTTTCGTCGACACATTTTCCATAAAAGGCATAGCTGAAGCCTTTCTCATGGCTATCGAGTCTGTAACCTCAAATTCTGCTATTAACTGGAGAACTGAGAGAGAGGCATGCGTGAGAGCACAGATATTCAGGCTTCACTTTAGTGCACAAGAAAAATAAACATCACCAACACCATAACATTGAGCAAAACCAAAAGACAAGTGTTGATCCTGGTTTCACATATATGACAAGTCGATCCTATTCAAATGCAATTTTACAAAACAGATCACACTGAATACTGGAATCAGAAAGAAAACGACTCAAATTACTGTACATAACACGAGATAGTGTTTTAAATTACTCTGTACATATCAAGTCATGTGACTAGGAGCTACAGGGACAACCTTACTACACATCCTATCAACACTAACCCTCCAACTGCCATCAAGAGCGAGCGAGCGAGCGACCCAATTTCTGTCCAATAAAAATTCAGTTCACTTCCACAACAAAGCCATTTCTCATCTCCGTAGAGCCTAGGATGTGAGACTTAGGCTCCCTCTTGTTGTTTGATGTAAGGGGGACTAACGGCTAGGTCCGGTGGGGGTTAGGGCTGGGTGCATACACAGACACGTACATGCACCAAGCCCTGCAACAGTGACATCCAACTCTGACCCACTCCCTCCCCACATCTGTGAGCAGCTGGCCCCTCCCTGGCCCCGGCTTGTGGACAGGGGTTCAGATCTTCTTGTTCCGGCGGCCCAGGTGGTAGTAGTAGGCCAGGGTGACCACCAGGAAGAGCAGGCGACTGAGGAGGAGGAGGATGGCAGCGTTGGGCAAGGAGCCTATCTCCACCAGGGTGATGGATGTCACTATAACCACAGTAAAAAAGACAGCTCGTTTTGGATCTCACCTTTGATCCACTGCAGGGTGGCACATGCATATGTTTGTAGCTAATTCTGGTTACATATATAATTAAGGCATTGATGTTTAACTGTTTAACTGCAAAGAAAACTGCTCACTACCAGAATGGAATGAAATGTGTGATTTTATACATTGACCACTAGAGGGCAGTGTTGGTGCATGCACTTCCTGTAAGTGCAGAGGACTCGTTATTCTCCTTAAACAACAGAGTGGCTAAAATCATTATGAAAACCAAGTGGTTTCCATTCAACGTTTTCAAAAGTGTCACTGCAATTTTGAAAGGCAGTCTTGACAGCCTTGAAGTCTCACCCCGCCTGTCACAACGTCAGCTCACCTAGAAACTGGATGGCAAAGTAGCAGGCCTCGCTTAGTAGAGTCCACTGCATGATGACCTTCTCTGCAGTGTAGAGCCCGTTCCACAAGATGAGAGACAGACCTGGAGGAGCAGAGGGCAGAGGGACATGTGACAGGCTGAGAGGTGAAGGTCTTCTATTTATAGGGAAATTTTCAATCTTTCGCCGACACACGAGGCCGGCTCTGTGGAAATAACCGATAGCCGATTTTGAAAACGTAGTCATCTGGACCAGTATCAGAACAGCCGTCTAGCGTTGATCTGCGGTGACATTAGGGTTGTTTGGTTAAAGTAGCACAATAATAACAACAGAGAGGAATGGGGCCATCCTCCATATCCTGAGAGGACCCCCGCCCCCCGCCCCCCGCCCCTCCCTAGTACCCCCACACCCCTCAGTATCCTCATCTTTTCCACCCACACATCCGACAGGACAGGGGAATAGCAAACGGGACACGGGGGGGGAGGAGGGTGCGGCTGATGGGGAAATCCTCCCTGGATAACTTGTCAGCCTGTCAGCTCCTCCCACAGCATCATCCATGTCGCTCCACTCATCACTATTACACCCCAGTGCAAGTTCATCCTGACTCTGGCATCTCCCTTATTCTGCCCTTGCATGAACAATGTTGTGGTTTCAACCTGAAATGAATGAAATGAAGGCAGTACAGCCCTCATCCCTCTCCCTTCCTCTCATCTCAAACTCAGAGAGGCAGGAATAAGTAGGATGGAGAGGCAATAATTACAAGCGGCTCTTGCGAGTATCTATTGTATTGACACTGATGGCAGAAAAATATCAATGTAATGTGTAATTAAATTAGAGTGGAGCATCGAGCATTTTCATCAAGAGAGATTTCCCTTCTCTCCCACTTGCAAGCCCTCATAAGTGTGAGTGCGCACACATGCACACTCACCATGTTTGTTTGATTCTCCATTGCCCTTCCTCCTGATCCAATCCTTGATTAAAATGTTTACAGCAAGTCAAGTGTAGTGTGTGTGTGTGTGTTAGTGTGCCACTCACTGAGCAGTGCGCCCCCATAGAGGCGGACGGAGATGTTGGTAGTTGACAACTCCTCCTGAAACGTCACCTCGTACAGTTGGTTAGGGAAGACCAGGGCCTGTAATGAGGAGCAGCACCATGTTCACACAACAACAAACCTCTCTGTCCATCGCAATGTCTCCGGTCCTTCAAAACACAGAGCGGACGCTGTCAGCACTGAGCACAAGGAGACAGCCTCGTCCTGTTAGCCCAGGCCTGCGCTCTGGAAGCCCTCCCACAGGAGGACACACGGACACACAGCACAACCAGACAATGACCGAACTGTTCCTCCTCCGTGTTCTACAGAGACTTCAGGAGAGGATAGACTCGACTGGATTCCACTGTCGGGAGGAACGTTTCTTCGAGGAACACTGCATCCCTCACATCTTGAAAGAGGCTTTTCTTTCTCTTTCATAGACGTTCAGTCCGACTCTGGGAGAGCCCCCAGAAACGTGGCGATGTGGTGGTGACATTGGTTCTGTTCAACAGTCATGGTCTAAAAATAGAAGTTGTAAATGGCTGGACTGTCTTCACTACACAGGATATCATGCATGCAGGCATCTCTGTAGTGCTTACCATCAGGGCCATAACTGTGAAGAGCACCGCTGAGAGGAGGATCCACACCCTGCAGCCAGGGGAGGAGGAGGAAGAGAGAGAGAGAGAGAGAGAGAGAGAGAGAGAGAGAGAGAGAGAGAGAGAGAGAGAGAGAGAGAGAGGGAGGAAGGATAGTGAGACGGAGAGTTTGGCAGAAAGGGAGGGAGGAAGAAAGAGAGAAGGATATGGGGGAGGGATAATGATGACAAATTATTCCTTCATCCATATTCTATGGGAAAATCCTTGCTCCAGATACAGTTGCTGTTTATAGAGTAGACCAGTCTTCTCACCTCAGACCCAAAGGCTCTCGCAATGCAAACTTGATTTCATTCCCCAGCATCTGACTTATCTGAGAGAGACAGAGAGACATAGAGAGAGAGACATAGAGAGTGAATGGGAAAAAAAGAGAGAGAGTTGAGGCAGATAGAGAGAATGAGAGAAAAGGAGACAGAAAGAGTAGGACAGTTAGTTCTCGAAGGCAAAATGACAATGAGTTACAAGGTTTAGATTACAACAGTGTCATAAAAACAGACAGACAGTCTCTTTCATTCACGACACCTTATGATCAGTCCATATTAACAGACACGGCCTCTCTCTCTCTCTCTCTCTCTCTCTCTCGCTCTCTCGCTCGCTTTCTCGCTCTGGTGGCCAAAGAAGAATGATTAAGACGCTTTCTAATTAGGACCCCATCATGTGCTCATCTTAATCACCCCGCACAGATGGAGAAAAAGCAGACACCCCTCTCGCCACCCAGCCCCCCCACCCCATCCCACCCCACCACAGCAGCACCTCCAGTGACAGAAGGATTAATAAAGTATATTTAGCAGAAAATTTCACTTAGGCTAAATTAGCTTTAATCACAGGACCCCACAACACACGCTCATCAGTGCTACAGAGAAAGAACAGGCCTTGAGGGGCTTGAGGGATACCTCTGCCTGGTCTGACAGCAATGACTGTTGAGATGTTTATATTCAGTTATATTTATCCAACTAATATCAACATATGTATTAGCCTGGTCTTGGAGACGCATTTACTGCATGTGGGCTTTATAGTCAAGTGGTGCATGAACTCTACAGGACCTGGTCTAGAGGAATGCTAGATGCCTGGCAATTTCCTGTGCCTTCTCCACGGTACACTGACATATTCACATGACCTTCTCTCTCTGTGTGTGTGTGTGTGTGTAAACATCCCCATAGTAGCTCTTCCCTCCTCCCTCAGAGACTGAAATAATCTGTCCGACTGGACCTGTAACAGAGAGACTGTCTGCAAGGGCAGCGTGACAAAGGCCAGGAGTGGTGATGCGAGTCAAATACCGTCTCCAAGCCGGCAAAGGACAAACTGAAAGAGCGCTCGACCCCGGGGCAAGTTCAACAGGGTTGAACGTAGCTCCCCTGTTCTCTCCTTTTATTGTGAAAATGAAGAGAAGACTTCTGTGCTCCTCATGCTCTGATTTGATCACATGGCTGAGATAGTTGAATAATGTCATTGTAGATGATTGGCTCCCTCGGGCTTCCTCAAAAGCAGTGGCAGTCGAGGCAGCAAAGCAACGAATGACAAAGATGAATTGAATTGAGAAAGCCTTCTCGTCATTTGTGAAATCTAACTGTACTATATTGTTAGATAGTGAGAAGATTACTAGGAGTCTGCATGCTGTCGGCAGGCTAGGCTACCTGGGATAGATTTACGTTTCTGTTCTCGGAGCTCCAGATATGCGCCATTTGATTTGGGGTGCTGGACAAAGCAGATTTATTGTCGCCAAGACAGCAGGAAAACATCAAACAAACAAACAAACACAAACCCACACAAAGGAATGATGTAAAAACGGAACCTGTTTGTTTTGGAGTGGAGAGCACATAAAACAAGAGTGAAAGAGGGAGCCCAGTTTGGTGGATTCGATTTGTGCGCTGCTCTCTCCATTAGATATCTCAGTATCCAATATCTCGTAGGTTTTATCGGCCCTGCCAACCATGCAGCACAATCATATGAATAGGCCCTCTAAACAGAAATACATCTCCCTCAGAGATATCAAAGCCTTTTGAGCACAAACAATAAATTGGCATCCTTTCTTTGCCTGTGGCAGAGGAGCACAGTCACAATCGTTTGGAAAGTGGTTTTCTGCTAGAGAAGCCTGTGAAATGTCATGGTGAATGTAGAGTAGAATTGATTCCATATTGATGTAAGGACGCTCCCAACATCCAACACCAAGACATAGAAAAAGATTGCCATTAAGCGATTTGTAAATAAATGATCCATTATACTATATGGAATTCATTCATCTGATTCCATTCCAATGAAAGGAACGAGCTCAGGATGAGAGAGAAACAAACAAGGGATTGACATCATCCTCCTCCGTCCTCAGTCGACTTTTACACCAACAAGTTCATTCTAATCTCATCTCCAGCCGTCTCTGAAAGACATTCTCCCAGCGGCTCCTCATCTAGACTCATTTGAAATATCAATCTCAGGCAGACAGAACGCAAACCTGATTCCCCCATGAGCCACTGCTCCTGTGGTGAGGATAGGGGGGGGGGATAAGGTCAAGACAAAGCCTCTGTTTGCATAAAGTAATGACATTAACCTTTAGCTTGAGCGAACTGGGTTGGCTAGAGGCTTGAGCCATCAGAGAAGTGGTCGTCCAGACGGCCTCCGCCCGCCCTCCAGCGCTCTCTCGTCATGACGACACCGGGTGCAACACCTAACAGGTGCTCGCACAACTCACAGCTGCCTGATGACTCACTGTGAGCCATAGGGTCCTCACACACACACGCGCTAATGTGCGTGCACACGCACGCAAAGGAATTAGTATGAAGCGAGGGTTCTGAGGGGTACTGTGTTTTCACTGTTCAAATTTGATTACAACCTGCTTGCACAGTCCATTTTAACTCCCCAACACCCTAGTCTGTAGTCAGATAGCAGGCCTCATACTAGCCAGTGTACTCACACGAGGCCACTGCAGGGACTTTCGTTTCCTTGCCTTCTCTCCATGCATCAATCACCACCTAGCCACTACAAGCTGTGATCATGTGACCTGGTGAATAATGCTTCAGCAATGTTTGAGGGGGGGTTGAGGGGGGGGGGGTTGTTTTTTTCTTTTTCACAGGAACAGTTAAGTGTCTGAGTAAAGGGGGGAGGGGGGGCTTGATGACTGACATGAGAAATGTTCAACAGGAAGCAAGGCTCTGTCGTGAGACCAGGCTGGCAGGGATGGCAGGGATGGAGGGAAGGAAGGAGGGAGGGATGGAAGAAGGGAGAAACAGGAAAGAGCGGGAAACACACAATGGGGTGGTGAGGAGCGGCGTTACCGGAGCCTCGCCGTCGGTGACCAGTCATTCAGCCGCTCGTGCCCGCAGACAAAGAGAAGCTTCCAGAGAAGTGTGGTGTAAAGAATGATCCTCTGCATGCACAGAGCACCTCCTCCCAGCTCTGGTTTCTGTCAGCTTGTGATAATACGAAACCTACTGACTGGCACGATCATTAATCTTAATAATGTGTTCATTTAGCAGACTTGACTCAAAATGAGCCATGTCCACAGTAACTTACGGTTGGGGGTATTTGGGGGATGGGTTTGAACACACCACCTCTCCAGTCAAAACCACAGAGCTACACTCCCATCCAATCATTCCGACAAATGCCAGAGAGATCCATCTTTGGTGCATCTCTGCACCAAGAATGCTAATGTGCTGTTCGACTCAAGCGGAGTGGTGGGAAGCTAATGGCCGTATCAAGGCACGCTTCACCTCTCATCCAACGACTCGAGCCCCGCGTGACCCCACTGATGGGTTGGGTCGGTTGATGAGCGAGGCACATGTGGTGTAAAGGGCTCCAGGGACACAGGGCACATGTGGTGTAAAAGGCTCCAGGGACACAGGGCACATGTGGTGTAAAAGGCTCCAGGGACACAGGGCACATGTGGTGTAAAAGGCTCCAGGGACACAGGGCACATGTGGTGTAGAGGGCTCCAGGGACACAGGGCACATGTGGTGTAAAAGGCTCCAGGGACACAGGGCACATGTGGTGTAGAGGGCTCCAGGGACACAGGGCACATGTGGTGTAAAAGGCTCCAGGGACACAGGGCACATGTGGTGTAAAGGGCTCCAGGGACACAGGGCACATGTGGTGTAAAAGGCTCCAGGGACACAGGGCACATGTGGTGTAAAAGGCTCCAGGGACACAGGGCACATGTGGTGTAAAAGGCTCCAGGGACACAGGGCACATGTGGTGTAAAAGGCTCCAGGGACACAGGGCACATGTGGTGTAAAAGGCTCCAGGGACACAGGGCACATGTGGTGTAAAAGGCTCCAGGGACACAGGGCCACATGTGGTGTAAAAGGCTCCAGGGACACAGGGCACACGTCTGTACACATGGAGCCTGTGTCGTGGGGAGGGATGGGGGCCCACAGGAAGGTCTACCTTCCCCACCCCTCCTCACCCCAGGGAACATCAGGAGATTGTTCCTTTACCCTGGCTGTGTGGAGGCAGGAAGTGGACAGGAAGTGGACAGGCAGACAACTTCCCTACTTTGTTGACATGGAAGATTGGGATCCCGTAAAAGTTTCCCTCTCCGACCAACTCCTGTTCCCTCTCTCTCTCTCTCCTCTCTTTATCAAACACACAGTTGGGGAAATGCAGCAACAACAACAAAAAAACTCCAAAGATTTGTATGGAACGCAACGAAAAAACTAGGAAGTTATTTTATTCCAGAACATGTTTTTTGTGCCTCAAGGTGGTTCTGAAAAGATAATGCTGCCAGAGAAACTTATTGTTGCATCATGCATCCCTGGAAATAGAATTAAACTCAGAAACTTGGTCAATACCACTGAACTGGTATACTACAAACAATGGGAAATACCATGCATTTCCCATTGTTCCCACAAAGTACGACTGAGCGAGTGAATACATGCATTATTTCACAACTTTGGACAAAAGGACTCATCCCCAGTGTCTTAGATCTGGCCAAGTATCTGTATCTCCAGCCTGTGCCTCCGAGAGCTTAGACTCCGAGTCAGAGAGCAAACTGTTGGATCGGGCTAACAGATGTCTGGAGCGGCTGTCTTCCTGCTAAAACATTAACAGAGAAAATAAACACTGGGGAGGGTTGAGAGAAAGATGGAGGAAAGACGTGTTTCATCCGCAGCCAGTAAGCCTGCCCTTCCTCACCTCCTCCCCATATGCAGCCCACTCCTCTCCTCTCCGCCTTACCCATTAGACCCCTCTCCTTTCTACTCCTTCACCCTCCCTCCCTCTCTCCCTCTCTCCCTCTCTCCCTCTCTCCCTCTCTCCCTCCCTTCCCCTCCTCTCGATCTCTTAGCAGACAAGATGACTCCACTCTGCATGTGCGGTCTACCTCATTGAGACGCAAGATAAAGGCTGTTCCATTTCTAATGAGCGTGCGAGCTATGAGATGGAGATTATAAAAACTAAATGCGTGTCACTGTCCGAATGTGCACATGCAGGTGTGGGTCTGCTGCATGTCGAAGGAGTCCAAGTGTCCTGTGTCAGACTCAAGCATGCCTGTGTGCAGAGTGGCAGTGTGTAGGGCGGTGTGTAGGGCGGTGCGTAGGGCGGTGCGTAGGGCAGTGCGTAGGGCGGTGCGTAGGGCGGTTTGTGCGGCAGCTTGGCAGAGCATGAGAGATGCAGGGAGTAGTGTAATGTAATTTTCTTTATATATATATATTTTTTTTTTTAAATTAAAAAACTCAAAAAGAAGAATCCATTTGAATGGTGCGGTACCAAAAGATTCCCACCCCTAGCAGGGAGCATGGCCTCCTAGCAGCAGTTTCACAGCGGAGCTGCTCTTTGTGATAAGGAGATTCATGGCTCGCTGGAGTGCGGTTGAGGGTGTCAGCACCAGAGCTCGCTGAGAATAATAGGGCAATTAACAGCCGATACTGATTGTCAGGGGAATCAGCCTGCTAATGAATGACGCCATTGTACAGCTCAGGTCTAGTTATCACAGCAGGACTGTCCATGGCAAGGTTTGACACATTACCGATACCGTAGTGCCACAGTGAAAACTTTGGATAGATCGTTTCATCAGGATACATCAACAGAGAGAGAGGGAGGAAAGGAAGAGATTGAGGGTGGGGGAGAGGGAGGAAGGGAGAGAGAGAGAGAGAGAGAGAGAGAGGGGGGAAGGAGGAGAATTAGGGAAGACAGATAGGGAAGGAGAGAGGGAGGAGAGAGAAAGGGCAGGAGAGGAGAAAAAAGGGAAGGCGAGAGAAGAGGAGAGAGCGGGAGGACAGAGAGGGATGGGAAAGAGGAAAGAGAGAGCTGCTGACCTTTGATCTGTGCACCTCTCCATCGTCGTCTTCTCCGCCCACGCCCAGGATCTTGCGGGTCTTGAGCCGGCTCACCAGATCTGTCTGACTGTGCTTCTTCATCAGAGGAGGGTGGGGTTTGCAGGACATGGTCTGAAATCCTGGAAGGAGGGAGGGGGGTTGTCAGAGAGCTACCATGGAAACCTTTGATCAGTGCAAACTGCAGTGAAGTGGAGCTGACAAATGTTTCCTTCTGCACAGCGAACAGACACACGAGAGTCATTATTATCGGCCCTGTAAAATACTTTGTCTTCAAACTGAAAGGCTAATGTTGGTCAAGTGCATTTATGCGTCCTGTGTTTAAAGAGATTTAGGATGCTGATCCAGGTCAAGCTAAGACAAGGCCCTCTCCTTTCCTGGTGCCAGACAACCCGGTCAACAGTAACAGGTGCCTACTCAGATATCTCCTACATATGACGTGTGCACACACAGTAGATACCACAATCACACAGAACACACAAACATCACGCAAACACACACAGACCTAGATACACACACTGCAAACACATACACACACACACACCATGTGCAGACTGGGGTAAGGCGAGCTGTCTTCTCTCGCTGGAGACAGTGGGGCTAACAAATCGATCAGGTTCCACCATCAGCAGATTTGGTTACAGTGCCCTAAATGCAGTACCCAGGTGTGAGAGCTGAACACGCCACGAGGGTGTGCCCACAGTCTGCCCGGCGTCCGCATTTCAGGCACTGACGCCTGCACCACTCCTTTCAGCTGACACTGCCCACTCGATTTGATTGAATCAGCGTTGTGCTTCTTCATATAGCTAGACTGACACCCCGGACTGTACCGTGTTGGACAGAAAGTTTCCGTTGACTGTTTGTGTTTTATTCATAAGCTGTAAAAGGGAAACCTGGACTCCTCGCAGCTTCTTAAGTCACAGGACAGATGTGAGGCAGGTTGGAACAGACGGCCGGGGGATGGACTAACATCCGATGCACAACACAGGTCACTGGGTCTGAAGGGAAAGTGACTCAGATCACCACTCAATCCTGAATGGCCCAGAACACAGCACCTACACACAACCTCACTAGTTCCTGAACTTGGACAACGTCTTGTGGACTATGAATGCCAGGGAACATGATTGTCGCAAATGGTAATGCAGTTTAGAGTCCTGCATAGAGTCCTAACCCTAACCAAAAATGGCTAACATTTGAAGGTCAAAAAACTAAACAATGAACAATTTCAATGAAAAGAAAAGATTCAATGAATGTTCCTCAGTGAGATGAGGGAAAAAAATGGTTCACAAGCACTTTTAAGAGATGCAGGACAAAAAGGCAACAGGCAAGGCATTGTGGGTAAGAACAAGGTGCCTCATGTCTTCCTGAAGAGAGAGTATCAACCCAGCGAGAAGAACAAAGTTGCCATTTATGAAGGTCAACAGAGAAAAAGAAACATGTTAGACCGAAAAAAACACGCTTATTATCGTCTCATATGCCAAATGGCTAAGCTGGGCTCTATAAAAAAGAGAGTGTGTATGTGTGAGAGAGAGAGAGTGTGAGTGCGGGTGTGAGAGAGAGAGTGTGAGTGAGAGAGTGTGAGTGCGTGTGTGAGAGAGTGTGAGTGAGTGAGTGAGTGTGTGTGAGTGTGAGAGAAAGGGATCACTGAAAAGGTTGTTATCTACCTGTGTTGAGGTAACCTGTATGCGCCGATTTAGTGAACACGAGCTGGGTGTTTCCTGGTGCTGGTCTTGACACAGTGAAACGGTAAAAAACACAACAGACAGGAGCTGATGAATCTAGTTCAAAGCTAGGCAGGAACTACCTCACTGAACCGGTCACATTCCAGCCTGTATGTGTACATGAAACACAGGCTCCTGCACATTCCTTTGTAAATAGGCTAGGGCCAGCATACATTGCGTCGGCATAGGTCACATACCATGTGACTTCATCTCATAAATCTCTTTGACCCATGAGGTTTACCTACACGGATGATGGCACCAACAGATGAGCAAAAAGCACCACAGAAGGAGAAGAGAGTGTCCAGACAAGGAGCTCTGGGATTCACAGCCGCTGATCCTAACCTCAGAAGAATCCAATCTGTTGCGCTGCATTATTGAAGATCCTCCTCAAACATCCTGCCTCGTCCACAGATACACAAAGTCCTCTGCTCTCTGCGCAAGGGATGTTTACGACCAGACCCACAGTAATAAATTAGTCTCAGGAACAGCCCTCATACCGGGAACAGAAAGTACAGGAAGCCAATCATCTATGGGCCCTTTCATCTAAAGGACTATTAGGCTTCTGTCAGTGGAGCAGAAGTATCTGCACATTGACCGAAGGCACTATAAGCTCATATGTCTGAAGCCACACTCCAGTAATGGCATTCTGGGCCATTATCTGAGTCCCACAGCATGCTCGGTTGGATTCTGTCTGCACAGGTCACTGGTGCCACCCCCATGACGTCCAGTGAAAAAGGCACCTAAAAATGTGTGTCTCCTCGCTCATGTCAAACAACTCTAAGTTCTGGCCCCGCTGCCCTCACCTCGCACCCCTTCGATAATTTCCCTGCATCTCAAGTCAGCCCTCTTTGACTCGCCTGTGTAATGCTGATGCAGTTACCTAGCAACGGCCAATGGTGTGCCTCCTCTCTATCATTGAAACCAGCTTTAACGAAGAGGTCTTTTTTTCAGGGGGCCATGCTGTACTCCTTGCAGTCAGAAGTGATGCTTCGACGGTGGCGTCCAAACATGTCGATCTCTGACGACACAGAGGGGGTTTGAGACGGCACAACTCTCCTCACAACTGATCCAGGGTTCTAGAATGAGCTCTGCGGGTTGAGGAGCAGTTAGAATGACGGACTAAAACATGGCATTATACCAGCGGCATTCTCTTAAGGCACTGCGAGTTCCCTTTTCCTTCGGCAGAGAGGGGGAATGTTTATTCCAGAAGCTGAACTTGCATAACACCTGCCAGCCCCAACTGTTCCAGTCAGGCTGAGAAGGACTAGAGCAAAGACTGTTTCTTATTGAACGATGAATTCATTATTTTTAATGAATTCAAATGACGCAAGAGTATCAACATAGAAGTTGGGTGAGCGAAAAAAAAAAAAAGCAATTGGACCCCAAGTTCCATGAAGCATAAGTTTGATGTTAATTATCCCTGTGGAAGCAGACAACACTGCTGCTAGAGCTGTTGCCGTAAAAGAGCGAATTACAAACGCTCTCCTATTCACCTCTGTTTACGTGACTGAACGGAGACAGTCTCCCCTATTTCACTCCTGCAGAAGACATTCCATCAGTCTGAGCACGGATCTGTGCTTAGAATAAATGGACTGCAATCCTGTAATCTAATGATGGCACCATTATCATATTTCCATTTAAACTAAAGCATAGAGACGTCATAAAACAAAAGCTCCCGGTCTATCTCCAATAAACCTAACTACATCTATCGATCTGAGACCCAATCCAAGACATATCTTATCTCCGCTGGCTCTAAGTAATGTTGAAAACCTTTCAAGATTCCACCCGGTCGTTGAAATACAGCCGTTCACAGTGCTTGAGGGAGGACTGCTTTCTCTCTGGCTCAAGGGCTTGTATGATGACGACAACAACACACTCATCAGGCTGGATTTGGACGAGAGACAATGTTCTCCCCACCCCACTCCCATCAGCCCCCCGTCCCCCTCCCGTCCCCACATCCTAGATCATTAAACATGTCTTGGTGGAGAGTCAATGCATTTTCCTCCCAGAGGTCCAGATAAACAATCAGACTTTGAACACATGAATATTAATTAAGGAACAGGGGAGAGAGCTCACTTCGAGAAGGAGGATGAAGCTCAATCTTAGAACAATACGGATAACCCTGGTGTCAATATGGAGAAGAGCTCAAAGGAAACAACAGCCTTTCTTCTAATCCCTGTATCAGGTGAAATTAAGCTCTGGCTTTGTTGCCGGGTTGTAAACAAAGGAAGATGGAAGACTTGGATGAAACTGCAACAAAGACAGACTCGATGTTTGGGAGGGTCTTGACACTCCGTGGTTCTCAAGAGGCGTCAGTAACCCACAATTCCCTGACGACAGTCTACTTCCTAAGTTCTAGTTCTGCGGCGGAACCGAATCAAAGAAGAGTGCAGTACTCGCACTGAGCATGTGCGGAGGTGTACATCAGTCCACCGTGTCTGCGGCCTGCTCTCCAGGAGCCCCTTTATGCATCGTCACAGGCGGTAGGCCTCTCACACCACAGCGACCGATCTGTTCACCAGCCTGATGTTCGAGGTCAAACAGGTACCGGCTGACACGATCCGCAGGTGCCGAGAGGAGGTGTGCTGGTTTTACTTGAGGGAGGAGGTGCTGACAATAGGACGTCTCCCACTCCTGTGCTCTGCTGGAATAACAGGAGGCAGAAGGGGATGCCAGACGTCTTAACCACATTAACAGGCAGGGCTGGGCAGGGTGGTCCGCCAGCCGCCAGAGTGAGCCAGCCAGCCAGAAAGGCTTGGCTGAGAGGACGAAAGGCTGGCGTTGGAAAGCCGTACAAATCTCAGCAGCGGGGAGCGTCAGCACTAGCGGCGCCCCTGATTCCAATCAGAGGTGATAAATTGATACTCTTGTCGTTAGCCACAGGAAGCACAGTAGATCCCTTTCCATTTACAGCCCGTCCGTGTGACTGAACCTCTAATCACCATCCACATCCCTGGATCTCTCCCTCTGTTCCTGTCTCTCCATCCCTCTTGCCCTCTCTTTTCCCCCCTCTCTCTTTCCACTGACGCAGTGGAAACAGGCTGGCGTCGGGCAGAGAAAACAGGGGTGCTAGGGCTCCACGTGGGACAAGCTGCTTTTGACAGACTCCAGTAAACAAGAGTTTGGAGCGCTCTGGCGTGTCTAGTGGCGAGTGTTGCGGGCTTCCACATCCAGTCATTTACCGACATAATTTCAAGGGCTGTCAGATGGGCTTAGGGAGAGTGACGGGCATGTGTGTGTGTGCGTTTGGAGAACACAGCTGGGTCTCCCTGGTCCCCCGGTGGGAGAGACAGGAACCTACCCTCCCTTCTTCCCTCCCTCCTTCTCTACACCTTCCCATCTCCTACCTGTTCTCCCCTCCATACCAATCTTACCCCCTCCCTCCCCCCCCCCATCCCACCTCCCCCCCCCCTCCATCCCCCACTTCAGCTAGGTTATATAGATTATACCCAGCTGTCACTGTCTCCATCACACTAGTTGTGATGGGGTCTGCCCCTGCTCTGAAGGGGGGCAGCTAAGGAGCTAAGTCACCCGCTGTGTGGCTGCTATACCCCTTGGGCATGCTAGCAGTGGTGTGCTATTAGTGGCATGCTATCAGTGCCCTGCTTTTAGTAGCCTTCTTTCGATATGTAGCATGCTAGCAGTGGCATGCAAGCAGTGGCGTGTGATTAGCAGCGTGTTAGCAGTGATGTGCTGTTGATACTGGTGTGTTATTAGTAGCACACTTGCTTTTAAGTAGCGTGCTAGCATTCGCACGCTCTTAGCAGCATGCTAGCAGTGGGGTGCTAATAGTGGCATCATGCTGTTGGTAGCGTGCTAGGAATGGGAGTACAGTTGTGTGCGCAGGAGCTGCAGGGGCCGACTTGAGGTAAAGCAGAGCTGACACTCTGCTGGGAGGTGAATCATCTCACCAGAGGAAAACACCGGCAGCTCCTGGGGCTGAACCAGCACTCAGCCACTAAGAGCAGACGAGAGGGCCACCTTTTACCAATACCTAAACAATAGCAACGGCTTGAGGCGGCGTTGAGGTTCTACAGAGCCACAACGTCTCCCTCTCTACTGGGGAACTGATGCCAGACTCAGAGCAAGTTTTAAACAGGCGCAAATGGACTGTGCTCAGTTTAAGTGCTGCATGGACCATTTGTCAATGTGGCTAACGGTAAATACACCATCTAATCGAATAACCCTCGTGTAGTTCAGTGAATTTATGAGACTCGGAGGGCGATACCGGAAAGAAAAAGAAAAAGAACATGTTTCCAGTTACAAGGATTCAGCATGGCCTCAAATTGTACGCCCCTCATGTACAACTATCTCTCTTTTTCATCTCGCTCACCTTCAGCTTCCTCCTATTCCTAAATGAATGCTGAGAAGAAGCAAACATGGCGGCGTCCAACAGCTTCCAGAACACACACAGTGCCGCTGCATAGCAACTTATCGTGGTGGATTAAGTGGAGTCACAGGTTGCTGGAAATGCCAGATGTTAACTGCGTGTTGCCAAGGAACACAGTTGGCAGAGGCTAATTCATGGACCTTATAATGCTGGCTTAATGAGTAGAGATAACAGACTCACTTTCCAAACCTTGTTTGCTCCCAATCCACAACGTGCTGTAGTGAAGGTCTCACTGTATAGTATGCTACAGGTCTATTGAGTGGATCCTGAACGTGCTAAAGTACTGCAACTAGCCCTATCCCTATGTTGAAGCACCATTAAGGCACCACTGGCTGTAACTCTAAACAGTGATTGAAAGAGCACTTTGGACCAATGAGGAGCTCTCTACAGTCTTCCCCGAGTGCTCACCTCCACTCCTAATCAAACCAGGCAGTATTTCACTCATTATACTGCTAGCAATATGTGCCACATTGTAAACACTAGCACACGTGAAGGCAAACATGTGTCCTGCAGTGTGTTTTCCAGATATGATGCAGTCTTCTAGCACGCAGCAACAAAGAAAAAAAACCCAGAGAAAAATCCATCCGAATACACCCACACACAAATAAATTATACACACACACGCAATACAAGACACTGCAAACCCCTAATGGTTGTTTTAAAATGATTATCCAGAGACCGCAAGCGGCAGAGGGAAATACTGGGTGAGGTCACACTGCTGTAACTTAATGCATTTCTCAGAAGAAACTCAGAGAAATCGCTTGCGTAGGGTAGATAACATGCTGTATCAAAGCACTTATTAACAGTAATGAAAATGTTCCAGGCTATCAAGCAGGAGCTGGCAGAGAGAACAGCACTTTAAAATCACTCGTATGTTCCCGTACTTCCATATTCAAAGGCTTCTTCTTGTTTTGATGATAGGCAGGGAGACAGGACAAGCAGGAGACACTGAAGAGGCTCTGCCAGTCTGGTTCTGCCATGTGAGTGAGTGAGTGAGTGAGTGAGTGACTGGGCAGGTCAGGCAGGCAGATGGCCGACCCTCACCAGAGGGGATTCTTGGTTAAGAGTAGTGTACGGGTTAGGAACTACAGCTTCTTGAGGAAACCACAGCACATGGTCTGGAGAACCCCAGGTTCTTCTGAGGTTCCAGAAGAGCAAACGGCATCAAAAGCATCTTATCTCCCCACTGCGAGACGTTAATCCTGTTAAGATGTTTCATGTTCAATTGGCAACAACCACAAAAAAACTAGTGTACATGAAATCGTAACCATGTTACACAACTCTTGAATGAATCCAGGTCTTTGTACTTCAAGTCCTTCTCAATAAAGTTTTGGCCTTCTAAATGTGTGTCTGTATGTATGTACTGTGTGTATGCGTCTACAGTATATGCATGTATGTTTATATGGCAACCAGTGTTACAACGATCCCATCGACAACCTGGGCCCTCCCAAACACCATCTCTACTGTTCACTCGTGTTCTACCTGGTTGCTAGGCAACCTGGCTGATGACGGACATCGTTCGATTGAGAGCTTGCGTCATGGAGTGCATCTTCATGAACAGGATAAATTGTCTTATAAAAGTCAGGCACACACAGTAAACAATCATGTCTGCCTTCCTTGTTCGCTTCTCTGTTATGCTCAAATCCCAAATGATCTGCCTCTACAATCAAAACTATTTAGATTGATATGTCTACGGGTCCCGCTTGCTATTACCTGTAGTCATTGCACCATGGACTGGACCATCTCTCCTTAATCTGGTCATGAAACAAGGATGAGTCTCTATGGTAATTTCATCATTCCTAACATCAGCTGAACTCATACTACTGGTGTTGTGCCAGGGGTGAGAGGATGAAGAGAACATTCCAGGCAAAATATTGAGTGGCAGATTTCTTTCGTGTTTTTTCGATGCTCTATTTCTTTCTCAAGAACGCAAATCATCATGGAGAAGGGGCAGGTTATGTAAATAGCATAGCATGTAGGCCATACGCTCAATATCACAGCCCCCCTCTGAGTATAATACCAAACGCTGAATACATGATAGGCTACACACACACACGCCACAGAGCTCTGCCATGCTGCCGCAAATGTGCTCAACCACGAAACTTGTGTAGTGCAAAACCCATTACGAGAGCGATAAAAAATCTGGATTTTATTTCCCACTGCTGTTCTTATAGCTAGTAGCTTTAGGGTCTGGCATGTGAGCTGTCTCTCACTTTTCCCAGTTCCAGTCTAGCACAGATACCATTCCTTTACCTCAGACACCTTCCAACTGACTACTCTGCATCTCCCTTTAAGCGCTTTCCTTTATTGGTTTTGAGTGGTAGCCGCGGGGACAGTTCCGGCTGTTTTGTTGCTCCTTCCGCACCAAGGCAGTGGTTGAGCCGTTGATTAGGCTAAATGGTTTCCTTGCCATTATCAGGCAGAGCGTATATACCACACGCACACACACACGTCACACAAGCGTCACACAAGCTCGTCTTTGTAGTTTTATAACGCTCTGGAAATCGGCTTGTTCGTCGCTGTGCGTTTTACTGGTGAGGACAGCAAATGACAATAAGTGAGAAGAAGACAGAGAAGCAATAGAAAGCACACTTTGTGTAATGACAGAGATTAGAGAACCCCGTTCTCTCGCGTTAAAGACTACATTAGACAATTACACCAGACACTTACACAATGAGATAAATGCCATTGTTTAGCATGTGTGTGGTTGTCTTAGGTTTCGTGCTTCCTGTTAGTCCTTCGACCGCTTGCGAATCTTTGCTAGACTACCAGAATAGCCAATGCTACTCAACTCTGTTACTTTGCTTTTCACAGAAACTACTAACTTTTTCCTCAGTGTGTCTGAATGTGTGTATATCAGAGTGTGAGTCTGTGAATCAGCCCTTTGATCTGAGGGACCCGCTCCACACAGATGCTCCGCTGCCCGACTAGGAAGCCAAAGACAACCAAGAGAGCCTGGTGCCATGGTAGCAAAATCTCTTTCAATAGGCCACCAGCACAGTAGAAATAACAGGAGAAAGGCATATATGGCCTAATTATCCCCCTCTCATTCAGTGGGAAAAATAATGACTTGTTTGTCTTTGAGGCTAGGGTTGATGGCTGTGGAGGTGGCTAAGAGTCCATTTGTCTGTGTGTGTGTGTCTGTGTGTGTGTGTACTGTAGGGAGAAATACAATCGCAAATTGTTCCAGTTTTCAAAGATCTGAGACCCCTGAACATCAAACATGGGAGAGTCCATTTGTTTGGGTATACGGGGGTGGTCTACTTGAACTCACATGGACATTTACCGTGGTATGTCTGTGAGCAAGGTGTCCTGCCATACCACCGTGTGTCTAGGGCATTGCCCTCCACAGGGGATTCCTGCTATTCAGGTTCTCACAGAACAATACTGCCTGCAGGGGACATGAGAGTTTACACAGAAACAAATGACAATCAACACACGCACACACCTAGGTACAGACCCAATCATGAAGACATTGTCTGTCTTGCCATGAAGTGTCCATGGAGTGGATATTGGATGCACACTCTCAGACAGATAAGACAGACAGACACACACAGAGGAAGGCACACTCTGATGGCTGCCATCACCCCTCAAAAAGCCATAAATCAAAGCATATTAAAGTTGAATTCAATCAATTTCAAGCACAGCACACATAGGCCACACCTAACCATCTATGGATTGGAATCTGCCCTGAACATCCAAACAATTAAGACATGAACTGCTTTTATGTCTGCTATCAATGGAAATGGACAAAGCATGGGAGTAATTGAGCAGCATTAACAGGCTTCAGGGTTTTTATTAGGATATTTCCCTAATCAGAAAACACGAGTCAGTAACCAAGCTTTGAACCTTAGAGTAGCTTTTGGCAGCCAAGCATATTATTAACAAAGAGACATTTGTGGAGCATACCCAATATAAAAACGGCCCCAGAGTTTTGGAGTATTGAGAGGCCGATATCTACTGCTGATTCGTACAGAGCTACCACCACAACTAGCAGGCAGTAAAATCACCACAGGAAGAAGAGGGATTTTCCCTGACGGTGCTTAGAGCAGCCATGCTGAATCCCAACCGACTTGTACAGTTGTACAAACACCTGACATGCACAGAGTTAAACCAGAAAGTACATGTAGGCCCACGCAAACAGACTTAGCTTTTGCACAACACAAACTAGCGTTCTGACAGATCTGGGTTGCAGAGTTGTCCTCGCCTGATTTAAGTGTCACCATGCAATCATTTAGGCTCAGCAGGTGGCCAGGTCATTTGGTTACATTTGCATACATTTGCATTCATCCCCACATATTTTCACAGCTGTCATTATTGGTTACTTTAAAGTGCTCACATTTAACAACATGAATAACTTAATACTCTGAGATGCAAATCAAAAAAAACGTCAACGTCTGATGACGTGCGTCAGCAACATGCATTTACATAATGTCTACATTCACAGGTGGCACAATATGTTCCCTTTAGCATCAAACATTTAACTTGTTAAAATCCAATGATGAATAACATCCTGTTGTCTGTTGTTCGTCAAGATTACAGCTCAATAGGCAGGTACATGCCAGGGAAAGGCAGCAATGTGTCAACTGTGAGCACAACTTGCACTGCACCGCGCCCAGGCACCAAAATAAAGGGTGGTTTTCTGGACCGGGGGTCACCAGTTCCTCCAGTCTGTTACGCCCCAACTTTAGTGGCCCTATGGGGCGAACAAACATTCCGCCACTGACCCAAAACAACTACTAAGAACACCTTTAAAAGTACCAAATCCATGGGATTTATTAATACAACATCATTTCACAACTACAAGACAAACATAGCAGTGCAACAAACTCAGGAACAGGGCCATCACATCTACATGATTACTCACCATGTAGATTACAGGAAGTGATTAAATTCTGCATTCCAGGACAGAACATAGCCAAATCTGGTCAAACCATTGAATGTGTCAGCGAATGTACAGTGTCATGTTTATGTATTCATTGAGCCATAGCGTAGCCTTACCTGGTATCCAGGCATGAAAAGGAGCAAAGCATGACAGATTTTGGCACAGAAAAAAGTGCCATGGGTAAAACATGGGGAAGATTTGGTATTCAGATTGCAATGTTTGCAAAAAAAACAAACAAACAAAAAAACAACTAAACAGATTGCATGGAGGGAGAATCTGCGTATTCTGCTTCAGTCAACCCCCCCCCCCCCACACACACACACACACACGAAAGGGAGGGAAAGAAAAGGTATACATTAGAGTGATAAAACATGTTTTGTTTATGTCTTTTTTTTAATATCCAAGTATTCTCTGACTTCTCGGATTTTAAAAGTACAAGTCATCTGCGCTTGTTTAAGTTTTTCTTTTATAGCACCTCTACCTTTTTGGATGTAATTAGAGCACCTCCATTTCGACCAAAAATAAATAATCCCAAAAGAGAGCCCTTCACCAAAAACCATTAATAATAATACCCAACGTCTAAGAAAAAGCTGTCCTTATGAACGATGACCGCTCTATGGTCGGCTCTGCGTCGACAGAGCAAAACTGAGGTCATCCAGGGGGATTTCCTTTGCTGTGTTAATGAAATTAGTGAGTGAGCAAATGAGGGAAGGTGACAGTGTGCCGGAACTGTGGTTGTGTACTACTGTGACAGCCTCCATGGTGATATATCTGTGGTGACCGGAAGTTGACAGGCAGATACAGTTGTCGTCTTGTGACCGTCAGCAGACAAATGGTGTGGCAATACTATACTGGATTTATTTCGTTTAATAAACTTCTAAGTCAAGTTGTTAGGAAGCTATACAACACCACAACACTTTCAACTTCGAAATGTGTTTCAGACCCAACCCCAGAGAGGGGGGACTGTCTGGCGTAGGATTCATGAGCAAGCACCAAGACGTGAAAGGGTGCTTTGTCTAAAAGGCCAGAGGGAAATGTGACACCACGTCATAAAACACACACACACACACACACAGTCCAAAGGCACAGACAGACTCCAAGCAACTGCTCCCTTCACACTATCAGGAAACAGTGAGTGGCCAGAAAGCCACACCAACACTGCCCCTCCCTGATTTCAGAGTCTGTAAATAAAAGATTCAATGACTGTGCCCTTTTACCATACATAGACGTGCCTTGTGCAGTGTTGTACCCTATTGAAGGGTCAGAGAAGGAGACAGAGAGACATTACAGAAGCCTGTAATGACATTGGGGTATATTGCTTGGATTATGTTGTGGGATCCACGCCTAGCACCTAACCCCAGTTAACGTTGTCTCACTTGTGAAACAATTGCTCCAAATAAGATCTGTGGATGACTTGTGTCAAAACATGTCATTAAGAGTTTGCCTTAAAGACGACACATTAAAAGAAAAATCGAAGAATCCATTTTGGTGGGCATCTGGATGGAGCGTCTAATGCTGCGTTCACACCAAACACGAAGCTATATTGGCGCGGCGAGATTTCATGTAAAGTCAATGCAAACACGCTCATTCGTGGGAATAATTCGCTTTGCGATTGGTATGAACACAGCATACGAAGGGGGGGTGCAGGGCACACTCGCTGTAAACTTTAGACTCGCGATCTTTCACAGCGCTTGCTGTACTCCCGGGACAAATGTTTTTCCGTGTTCAATAGCGATCACAGTTGGGGGTTGCTGGTCCATCAGCACCACGGTACAAAAGCAATATCAGAGAATCACCAAGCGGCTTGCTTCCTCTAAATCTTGTCCATGAGAAGTCCACAGACAGAGGCACATCTGCTGTAAGCATTCAGTATTAGTCAGCGTCTCTATCAAGGCCCATGGCTACTCCTGCTAATACAACAGACAGGATATCAAGGAAATTTGAGAGGAAGGTGCGAAGAATAATGTCTTCCCCACTCTTGATCCTGTCAAGGCGGTTCTTGACCAGGAGAGTCAAGGTCTGTTGCCACTGTTAATAGAACAGTAACTTAAAGATTGATGATAATATGAGTAAACAAGCATTAACTAGACTGATGTATATGAAACTTTTTTAAAGGATTCTCCTACAGCAAGCATTCTAAATGTTTTTTCCTCATACTCTAGCAGAGGAGATGGTTGGAAAATTCCAAGATTAGAATTAGCAACCTGCAGGTTTGTTTGCCAGAGCCCAGCGTCAGCAAGGATGAAAAATGAATGACCTCCTCCACATCCTCCTCACAAAGAAGGCGGATTGTCAGGAAACGAGGCCCAAAGAAAGAGAGAGGCTTATTGTGCTCACAGCCATTCCCAGGAAACCAACCTCGCTCTACCATGGTTGTTTCAGACACAAAAGCCGCAGGCTAAGACAGGTCTAGAAGCAAAACGAGAAGTTGGCTTCTGTCCAGTCTTCATGCTATGCATAGACCGCAGTACATGAACCCAAACATAATGCTGTTATGTCATTCTACAATTACACCACTCAAATCGAAGTGAAAATACAGGTGGCTGAGCGGTTAGGGAATCCGGCTAGTAATCTGAAGGTTGCCAGTACGATTCCCGGCTGTGCAAAATGACGTTGTGTCCTTGGGCAAGGCACTTCACCCTACCTGCCTCGGGGGGAATGTCCCTGTACTTACTGTAAGTCGCTCTGGATAAGAGCGTCTGCTAAATGACTAATGTAAATGTAAATACCAATTAACATAACCGCAAACCCAGGACATTTCACATTGTTTTCAGTGTACTTTTCTGCAGTGCCCGGTGAAAGTGAGTGAGCGAGTCGCAAAGGGGTTAAATCCAGAGAAGGGGGTCACCATCTGGTTGTGCCACGCAGCTTGCAGTGAGAGTGGGGGGGGGAGGGGAGGGGGGGGGGGAATCACTAGCTTCACCAAGAGGAGCCAGCTTCTGAACCTCGACTAACTCTGCCACCGTTTCAGATTCCACCTCACCTCCATACTTCCTCTTCCTTGCTAATTAGAGCCCCCCCCCCCCCCCCCCCCCCACACACACACACACACACAGTGCCCATGTGTCATGCTGACTCCTGATCAGTGTATGATTAGAGAAAAGTGCTGCTGTAGTTATTATGTTTTAATTATGGGAAACACAAACGAAGAGGGCAAAACCATTTGCAGGGTTGCTTGCAGGAAAATTAAACATGTCCCAAAGCTTTGTCTTCGACATAACATTTGTTTCAGACAAAAAGCAGCTAGAATGTTTTCAGCTGCCAAGTTGACCAAGTACCTTCTTCTGCCTTTGTTTACATGATGAAATACGGTCAAACATGGCCTTAGCTGAGAGAAATCCCTATTGGCTCATAATTCCTAGCAAACATACACTATGGGCTGCTGAAACCTTTGCAAACACACGAAACAGTGGAGAAAAGAGTCAGTTGAGGGAAAACACATATTTGTGCAACACAGACAGGCAGGATTCTGCAACGATTTCCTGTGCTAAAAGTAGGCTACACTGAGTCCCCACAGGGATGAAGCCGTGTTCACTGAAATGTCAACCGCACTGCATTAACACGCTTCTACAGACGAGGACAATGCGTGGTCACAAGGTGACACCCCCTACCCTTCAGGTGTGATTTCAATGGCCTTCAAATGGAGTGATATCCAACTAGCATAAACAAACAAGCATTTAATTTGAAAACAATATAAATTGCCACCACTGCTAGACTTGGCTCACTACATGGCAGTTAAAACACACAAAAATGAGTTAGGACTCCTGACTACAGAGGTGGACTAACCACACAAACCCCGTCACTGCCTCTCTCCATCTGCAGGAGGGATGATAACTGGCACTGGACCATTTCTCCTGAAAAGGGTTCACTGCCCTTAGGCAGTGCAATGGAAAGAACGTTAATTTATGTCCTTCGGGGAACTTTTACATAACAGTTCAGTTAGTGTTAGGAAAATAAAATATTAAATCCATCCATCCATCCAAAGAAGCAACGACAGTGTTATGTTCTTAATTCTACTTTGATTAAATTAAGTTTTACATAAACAAAATCAGCCAGTAGGAGGACGAAAAGAGGAAAAGGAAGGTGTAATTATATCATCAAATTACGGATTTAATTAAGGACTGGCATAAGCATTGTTTTCAACGAGGTTTGACTGGTAGCGGAGTTGAAATCGAAGATTGACTTGAAAGAATAGCCTATAGGCTACAGCAGACCTAAAAATAACTTTCTCCGTGGCTTCATTGCAAAATAAAGACAACATTTTCATGGCATCGCAATCTTCAAATAGGCTATTGTTGCTACCAGTGCATCAATTTAAAGCATGTTTTATTGTCACGTTTCTGCTTGTTTATGGCTCATGTTGCGCATGAAGTGAATGCCTGACCAAAATAGTGGGTGAGCACATGTCGATTTTCTTATGAAACCACTAATAACTGTAGTAAAACGAACTGACACTTATTAATGACATGATGATTGAGAAATGTAAATAAGATTTTACAAGAAATTGACCACAAGCAACTGTCAAACTGAGTCTTGTTGCTACAGTCAGCCTTTATAGGCAGTATTTGATCATAAATACATAATTTATAGAATTGTTTGTTTTTGAAGTTATTTTGTTGATAATGTTAAATAATTCCACATGTTCGTCATAAATTCCGACACAGTAGGCTGGCTGTAGCAGCTGTTCAAAACATGTTTTAAGATAGGCTGTTGAACGCTTATTGTTGTTCTGAATATTCTGACATTTAAGAAAAAGAACGGAATCATCTGCCTTAAGACGCAGGGATCTATTTATTAAGAGAAATACAATGAAACGCAAAGAACGACTGAACATAATAAAATCCCACTAAAAAAGTATGTGGGTACTTACAATATGCTACGGGAATGCGACAATCCAGATCGTTTTCTTTCACTCGTAAACAGTAACAAACGAGTGGGTAGACGCGAACACGCAATTCACAACGATGTTCTCTTTAGGTTCTCAAACAGTCTTGAAATCGAGAGAATCCGACAGTTGTACGCACTTACCGTAATGAAAAGTGTGCACATGACAGCGAAGCTAAAACGAATTTCTACCGTAATATATAGAATGGTCGTAACCATCAAAACAATGCAAGGTTGGTTACTTTTGTATTTTGTATTTATTTTGTTGTCCTCGTGAATGTCTTACAGGCTGTTGTTGATCAAAGATGAGGTAAATTAGAGAAACGTCGCTGTAGTTAGACTTTAGCCTAAAATGCATCCTTATCCCTCATCAATAAATAATCTAGGCCCAGTTTCTAAAACATGGATTAAGACAAGTCGTAGACTACAAACTTTTTCAGTAGAGATCTTCGTTTTATTTTTCTCATAAGAAATCTTATCTCTTGGCACAGCAGAGTATACTGTGGGAAATGTTTGCGGTCATACAGAAACACCAGCCTCCTGCATGCAGCCTAATCCAATTAAACAATCCAATTCTACATTACAAAAAACATTGCACTGGCCACTCCATTATGGACCAACCAATTATCCCTTTTAGAATTCAAGTTAACCTGCTATTGCCTTCCTCCCAGAACAAACACATAATTTATGCAGTGAGAAAGTGAGTGAGATGAAAGGGCTTAGAGAGACCAAGACAGTCCTAAATGGTGTCAGTGCTCATTTGTGAACACGGCTGAGATGTATACAGTCACATAGAAGCCTGGGATGACAGAAGCTTGTTACAGAACTGCATCCAACCACGTCCAACCTTACTGACTAATCCTGTGAGACGTCTTCCCACACGCTCCTCTTCCACTCCACAGCTGCGCCAACGTCTCCCTATGGCGACCATCTCGGAGGGAGTCAGGTGGCTGAGCGGTTAGGGAATCGGGCTAGTAATCTGAAGGTTGTTGGTTCGATTCCCGGCCGTGCCAAAAGACGTTGTGTCCTTGGGCAAGGCACTTCACCCTACTTGCCTCGGGGAGAATGTCCCTGTACTTACTGTAAGTCGCTCTGGATAAGAGCGTCTGCTAAGTGACTAAATGTAAATGTAAATCTAGTGATGAGCAGCACAGGACCCGGTTGGGTGAGTGAGAGGTGGCTTTGCTACCCTAATCCTCACATGCGCTGGCATTGAATCATTGAATGGATTTTTCTCTCTGTGCTTGCGCAGAGGTAATGCACAAACATCTTGGGAGAGATTCAGTTTGGGGAGCCTCAATCCCTGCGTGACTCCCACAGACGAGCGTTGAAAGGAGGGACTGGATTTGTGGTGTCAGAGCCAAATTGTAAACGCATTGGTGTTGACTCGAAGGGCTAACGTTTTGTCGCTAGGGAGAGGGAAAAGGTTAGTCGATTACTGTAACAACGAGACTGACGGGAGATGGTATTCTTCCTCAGGGAGCGAGTTTGAGTGTCAGGCATAAAGGAACAGTGGGCCAATAATCCCATCTGACTGGGCATTGATGAGGAGCCGGTGACAAACAGCGGGAAGGGAGAACAGCGGGGGGGACAGGGGGGGGACATGCACAGGTGGACGACAGCGGGGGACGACGACATGCACAGGTGGAGTCACCTGTCCTTATCCGATCCTTATCCAATATACACCCTGCAATGCTCTGCAAGCTTCCTCCCTAAGCTGCTCATCCTATTTGGAAAGCAGACTCCCATTATCACTTCATTGGACTTTCTCAGTGACATATCCACAGGTGGTGTGGATTTGTATATATCACATCTATCTGTGTGTTTCTTCAATGTGTGTGTGTGTGTGTGTGTGTGTGTGTGTGTGTGTGTGTGTGTGTGTGTGTGTGTGTGTGTGTGTGTGTGTGTGTGAGAGGGGAAGGGAGCATGCTATTTTGCGGTCAGCTTCTACAGGGTTGTAAATGACAGAGGCTCAATCATTAGAATCATTTCACTGCCAATCTACTGGTGATCACAAGCATTCTATCTTTGGTTGGCTCTGAAGTTGGAGGTATTAAAGGTCAAGTGTAGCTTTCAGATGTCCGTGTGACTGGTTATCTGTCTGTTCTGCCTGTGGTTGGTGTTTGAACTGTGAACCCAGGACCTGGGTTCCATCCAAAAGCCAGAGTTAATCATTCCCCTGCCTCATCCTTTACTTTTGGATTAATAATTATTCTCCTTTCAAACCTGGAGATAAAAATGCATAATGATTTAATTGTCATCGCAGTTAGCTCAAAATTAATAAGGCGACTAATCTCCTTTGCTGAGACTGATTAGAGAGGAGAAGTTTAGAGCACAATATTAACCGGAATCCTTTCTTTGTATCACTCTTTTTTGTCATTTGAACATAAATTCAAAGCATGTGAAGCTACTGCAGGTTTCACCTGTAAACTAGAGGCCCACATATATGCCCACAACGTGAATCATGGTGGGATGTCATCATCTTATAATTTATACAAAACATTCTGTATGAATGCCTTTTATTGTCATTGCACATAACAGCGAATTGAAAATCGTTGTATATATCCAAGAGGGAATGTCTCCCTCAGGACTTTCTAATAGCTTGGCACGTTGGAATTGTTGTATCAAAACAAACAGTTCTCACTCAAATTAGTAGTCCTTTAATGGCACATTTTTCGTATACAAGTACATTTCAGCTTTTCCACTGCCAAGTGCAAAGGAGGCTATTTTAAGACAACGCCTGATAATGTTCCTGGATTTGAGTTTAAGAGAGCGTTACGAAAACAAGCTACTTACATGTATAAATGTGTGAAACATAATTAAATTTTCATGATCTGATTATTGCCCCTATGTGAGTTGCAAATCTGATAGAGAGAAGATCAAAGACAAACACATAAGGGTAAATCGGAGCAGTTGTGAAGGATGGTAATATGTCTCTGCTATCAGACAACAAAAAAACCATTAGCAAACAGTTGGCTTATTAATTCTCCTTGTGGGCCAAGCTTGTTATCAACAATAGATGGTTATCAGGAAGTGCTGCTAATTCCATTGGCTTTTTAGCCTTGTTAGATAACTGTGATAACCTTAAGTAACAAATGCCTAGCAGATAGCAAACTGTATTGTGCACAAAGTATATTTGAATACAGCGACGTTCTTACTTAGAAAAAATGAGAAGGAAAGTCAACTTTTGCCAGCACATTGTATGAGTCCGATGGGCATTATAGCATGGTAGTCTGGGAAATATTGGCTCTCATTTACACATTGACAATAGGATCATGGGTCAACAACACTGTTTGCACCTACATGTATACTGCCTTTTCAGTGTGACCACATCCTGGGATTTGTTATAACCCGGTCATGTTTATGGAACCCTGGAGGAAATGGATGATTACCGAGGTAAATCATTTGCCAGCTGAGATATTGTTGCCTGGTCATCTCCACTAGAGACTCACTGTAATAGATCATCACCTATTGTAAAGATTCAATGTCTTAGTTCGTAGCAGCGACTAGCCTTAAGAACATTGCATCACTGAGGGAAAGTCAACCATAAATAGCCGTGGTGGGAGTGTGCCGTGCCCCATGCAGTGAATCCACAGAGCTAACACTTTGATACAGCCAACTTGGGAAACGCTGTTATGTCAGTCTTTCTGTTAATCAGGAGAAAAGGCTGTGAAGTTCCATAAGAAATCTTCAATCAGTGCCTGATGCACCTCAAGTGTGCTGCCCGGGTTGGGGATTGGGGAGATGGGGGAGGGAGGTGGGGGAGATGGGGGAGGGAGGTTGGGGATTGGGGAGATGGGGGAGGGAGGTGGGGATTGGGGAGATGGGGGAGGGAGGTGGGGGATTGGGGAGATGGGGGAGGGAGGTGGGGGAGATGGGGGAGGGAGGTTGGGGAGATGGGGGAGGGAGGTTGGGGAGATGGGGGAGGGAGGTTGGGGATTGGGGAGATGGGGGAGGGAGGTGGGGGAGATGGGGAGGGAGGTTGGGGATTGGGGAGATGGGGGAGGGAGGTGGGGGATTGGGGAGATGGGGGAGGGAGGTGGGGGATTGGGGAGATGGGGGAGGGAGGTGGGGGAGATGGGGGAGGGAGGTTGGGGAGATGGGGGAGGGAGGTTGGGGAGATGGGGGAGGGAGGTTGGGGATTGGGGAGATGGGGGAGGGAGGTGGGGGAGATGGGGGAGGGAGGTGGGGGAGATGGGGGAGGGAGGTGGGGGAGATGGGGGAGGGAGGTTGGGGAGATGGGGGAGGGAGGTTGGGGATTCCGCTTGGATGGGAAATACATTTGAATAGATAGAGAGTTAGATTAGAGTGGAGTCTGACCTTGTTGCCGATGATGAAAGAGAATGACTGAGCAGGGCTGTGCCCGGTCTAGGACCGGGAGAGAGATTAGCTGGTCGACACGCTTCGGTGACCCCAGCCGGACTTCTCTCAGTTAGGGTTCACACCGGATGATTTATCCGCTCCCATCCAGACACCTTCCACCTCTCGGAAAAATGAGAGGAGGATGAAATTGATCGTGGGTCACATTTATTCAGCATCAGTGATGATTTGATGTGCACTCACCGCATCTAAAGCATAGCAAAGGGCCATGCTTTGCAGCTCTGAGACGTCAGACTCCTCTAAAGATAGGATACACGGATGTTCTGAGCTGAATGTTTCAAAAGGGTTCAAATGGGGACACCTGACCAGCCACACCGAGTCAATGTTTGGATCTCAGCTTTGAACCATATACATATAGCTCCCCAAAGAAGGTAGAGATCAACTTCACTGTGGCTGTTAAATATAACCCTCAGGTTCTGTGAGACTCGTGTCATTAAGATGTTCTCATGTAAAGGATGCCATTGATTTGTACAGGGCCCTACTGACACGGCCCTACTGACCGGTCGTTAAATTGACAAGAAGCAAAGGGACAGATAGTTACCAAGTCTCGCTCACCGAGAGGGGCGTGGATCCCAGACTGCTTTTCTCATCACCGTGAAAACATGACCTTTCTTCAGGGAAATCAAAATCGTATAAAAAAATTATGCCAACTTCCTTTAACACTTGGCCCCGTCAGAGGCTGTCTCTGGATGCGTTCATCTGGAACAAACTGTTACTGAGGGCGTCACGAAGCCAATCTCATCCCCTGCCTCCCCTGAGAGCGCTGCACAGCGCTGGTCGAGCACACACCGTCCTGGAGATTAGACGTACTGTGGCGCCACAACACCCACTCACTGCCTCGCAGGCAACATCTCTCTGCATCTTAGCTCCAGTTTGTGTTGTCTGTTGACACTTGCTAGTTTATTATCTCTGGTAATCCTCAGTGTTTGGAGCCTGCAGATAATAGGAGAGGAAGGTAGGTAGGTAGGTAGGTAGGTAGGTAGGTAGATAGGTAGGTAGGTAGGTAGGTAGGTAGGTAGGTAGGTAGGTAGGTAGGAAGGTAGGTAGGTAGGTAGGTAGGTAGGTAGGTAGGTAGGTAGATAGGAAGGAAGGAAGGTAGGTAGGTAGGTAGGTAGGTAGGTAGGTAGATAGATAGGTAGGTAGGTAGGTAGGTAGGTAGATAGGAAGGAAGGAAGGTAGGTAGGTAGGTAGGAAGGTAGGTAGGTAGGTAGGTAGATAGGTAGGTAGGTAGATAGGAAGGAAGGAAGGTAGGTAGGTAGGTAGGAAGGTAGGTAGGTAGGTAGGTAGGTAGGTAGATAGGAAGGAAGGTAGGTAGGTAGGAAGGTAGGTAGGTAGGTAGGTAGGTAGGTAGGTAGGTAGATAGGTAGCTAGGTAGGAAGGAAGGAAGGTAGGTAGGTAGGTAGGTAGGTAGGTAGGTAGGTAGGTAGGTAGGTAGGTAGGAAGGAAGGAAGGTAGGTAGGTAGGAAGGTAGGTAGGTAGGTAGGTAGGTAGCTAGGTAGGAAGGAAGGAAGGAAGGAAGGTAGGTAGGTAGGTAGGTAGGTAGGTAGGTAGATAGATAGATAGGTAGGTAGGTAGGTAGGTAGGAAGGAAGGAAGGAAGGAAGGAAGGAAGGAAGGAAGGAAGGAAGGAAGGAAGGAAGGAAGGATGGAGGGAGGGAGGGAGGGAGGGATGCATTCAAATCCTGAGTGCGTTCAGGTGTGAACCGTCAGTTGCCTCGGGGAGGAAGTGGCATATTCATTGGGAAACACAATCTGATATCTGAATGACTCAGTTGAGAAACAGCTCAAGGACCACCTGGAAGAGAGAGAGCTAGAAACAGATAGACAGAGAGAGAGAGAGACAGACAGACACAGAGAGAGATGAAAGGGGGGGGTGAAACAGAGTAAAGTGAGACAAAGAGGAGGTCCTTCAGAGGTCCACACTCCAATAAACCCTACAGGATCTTAATAGCAGGCACACCAAAACATGCAAGACAAGTAACAAGTTCAGATGTTTTCACACTCAAATGTTTCCTATGAATTCACTGCTGCTCACACCAATTACAGCCACTGAAGAACACCGACAGGCCTGTGATGCTTAAGCAGTAATACCAGGTGTGAAATAGCTAAATCACCTGGGAAACATTGAAATGCTGACCTGCATTTCATGTTTAGAAGAGTGTGCCTGTGATGCCCTGCAGTTCTATTCTTGGATGTGCCAAACTGACGGACCTATTTTATTCTCATCCATTGTCCATTTAAAATTACTGTCAAAATGTGCAAAAAAGCTTACTGCCCTACACCTGAAGATACAGTCCCTAACATTAGATAGCATTCATCCCTTCCATACGCCATTCCCGTCCAGCATTTCCACTTTCGTTACCTTGCCAATCCTGAACCTTCCCTTTCAGCGTAAACATAAAAGCCTCCAAATGGCTCAGTCTGTGTGCGAGTGCGTGTGTGTGTGTGTCTGGGTGTGTGTGGGTGGGGATGGTGGCAACATCAAACACCCAAGGAGATTACAGTAGGAAGGAGAATAATCTCTTGAAAAGGACCCTGAATCTCACTCATTCTACTGTACCTGAAAGGAGCATGCTGGACTGATGTGTTCACAAGCACTACGGACTTAAGAGGCCCCTTCCCTGGCCTCCCTCACCTCTACCCGGTCCTACTAAGGAGCTGGAAATGCCAAGTGCTCCTTTCTGGGGTGAAAGGCATCCCTAAATGTTAGTCCCAGACTATTTTGATGGGAGACCTTCCTGGGTGTCATTTTGACTGTGTGTACAGTAGGCTAGAAGGCCGATCAAACTCAGATATGTCACCAAGTCTGTGGTGAAAATGTTTCTGGTGAAAGGTTTCTGTGTGAACCAGTGCAATGACCAAGCATAACTAAATAAAAACACACACACAATGCAAACACGTTGACTCACAGAACACACATCAGCAAATTGACGTGCATTCCCTCACACCATGGGCAAATATTCGCTTTGGAACAACACAAGCACACTTTAATTCAATCTGGAACTTTTTAATAACTAGACATGAAACGCAGACAGAAAAGGATAAAGGACATTCCTCATCTCTCACAGATCCATTAAACGACTGCTGCAAGTGTGTGTTTCTTTGGAGATTTAATCTGCCGGTGGTGTCACCCTTAAATCCAAGAGATGAGGATGAGTATCTGTGATGGGAAGCTGTCTGTGGAGCAGATCAGATGACTGACAGAGGTTTATTGAACAAGGACTTAGATCTCTACTTGCATGCACCATTAAACCAACAGGGTGAACCGGAATGTAGAGGAACAGAATACCAGATTGTAGCTTTATCACAGACAGTCCCAAGAACATTCCCTCCCAATCAACAATCAGACCGGCCAGCAACGGGATTAAAGCTACTATTTTAGACGTCAGAGCGCTACTTGATGTCAGCCACAAGAGAAGAGGAAGAACAACTGGGAGAACAGACAGCAACAGTAGAGGAAGACCAGCCTGCACAGGAAGACCAGCCTGCACAGGAAGACCAGCCTGCACAGGAAGACCAGCCTGCACAGAGCTGCTGTCATTCTGAGAGTGAAGGAGTTCTGGAGGGATAGAGTGAGAGAGGGAAGGAGTTAGGGAGCGGTAGGATGAGAGAGGGAAGGAGTTAGGGAGGGTTAGCGGTGAGAGAGGGAAGGAGTTATGGAGCGGTAGGATGAGAGAGGGAAGGAGTTAGGGAGGGATAAAGTGAGAGTGAGTCAGAAACAGCAAGACACTAGAGCTGAGGGAGACAGTTGGAAATTGATGCCCTGCCTCTCCGTGGCTTCCTCCTAATCTCAATGACCTGATGTATTAATGGTTGACTTGACCGATAAAGCTGCTGGGAAAGGTCAGATCCATGAAAATAGAGGATGCAGTGGTGACCAAACGTTCCAGAGTTTTCATTTGACTGAATTTACTGAACTCTCTACCACACTCAATTCAAACACTCAACAGAAGCTAGGAAGAGGCCCACGTACAGCAGGGACGGGCACCGCTCAGTCCAGGGTCACAGACTGACGGCTAGACAATGTCCCTATCTGCAGCCGCTGGGTCCCTGGGAGTGATCGGCTACATCATCATGCTGGGAGAGAGAGAGCCCTCTCTGTGTGTGTGTAGAGAGGGCTCTCTAACACACACCTCCACATTTAAGCCTTCAAACAGGGAGTCAGGTGGCTGAGCGGTTAGGGAGTCGGGCTAGTAATCTGAAGGTTGTTGGTTCGATTCCCGGCCGTGCAAAATGACGTTGTGTCCTTGGGCAAGGAACTTCACCCTACTTGCCTCAGGGGGAATGTCCCTGTACTTACTGTAAGTCGCTCTGGATAAGAGTGTCTGCTAAATAACTAAATGTAAAAATGTAAATGTAATGTAAATAGACGTACAGTAAGACAAGGATGGAATGAACAAACCCTAATCCCACTATTGTAGAGTCTGGTGACCACTAGCATCCTTCTGGACTGGTACGTATATATTTCAGTGTTAGAAGATATCCACTGGACCTGTTGCCATCTTGAAAGGTTCTGTAAGTATAGGTATACAGAAGTAACTAGGGAACGACAGTGTACAGTCAAAGCCCTGGATACGACATCTTAGAATATGTGCTTATTAAGTTTCCCTGGCAGCGTGACACAATGTGGAGTGAATGAGGTCCTGCCCTCAGTCTTCCAGCCACATTCCCTTTAATGAGCAACACATCAAATGACCACAAAGCTCATTAACACCTGGCTCAACCTTTGTGTTGAACGTCATCTCCCAGCTCGCGGCAGGTGACGAGTAGGAACTGAGTGGTGTCATTCTGACGTGCTGGCTTTGGAGTGAGGACACAGGAAGTGACATTCTGACGTGTTGGCTTTGGAGTGAGGACACAGGAAGTGACATTCTGACGTGCTGGCTTTGGAGTGAGGACACAGGAAGTGACATTCTGACGTGCTGGCTTTGGAGTGAGGACACAGGAAGTGACATTCTGACGTGCTGGCTTTGGAGTGAGGACACAGGAAGTGACATTCTGACGTGTTGGCTTTGGAGTGAGGACACAGGAAGTGACATTCTGACGTGCTGGCTTTGGAGTGAGGACACAGGAAGTGACATTCTGACGTGCTGGCTTTGGAGTGAGGACACAGGAAGTGAACAATCCGTATGAAAAGTAAGTTTCACGGATTTGCTGATGTGTGCCACAACGAGATTAACAAGAGTAGCAAACAACCTGCAACTGTTTGTCTTGTAGGCAACACTGACAAATTAGTTCTTTCTCAGTGGTTCCTGTTCTTAAAAAAGAACATGAAACAAAAAAGAGCAGATGTTCTTTCTGGTACAACAGGATGCATGCACAACCAGCTGGCTCTTGAAGTGGTAAATTAAAAAGTAATTACCCTTTTGTGGAAATAATTCACATTTCAGATCCAACAGTGTCCCTGGCTTACAGTCACTAGGTTAGACAACCTTACTGACATACTTAGTGAATTCCCCTTCCCTTCAAACGGTTCTTTCCAATATCTGCCATCTAACAAGGCTGACAGGCCGACAGTAATGATGGCCGTGCTGTTTGACAGATCCCAGCGAGCTTCACCAACCCCAAGGAGCTGGGAGAGGCCAGGGCAGCAGTCAGAGATGGGGCTGAACAGTACCACTGACCAGGAGACTGACAGAGAGAGTGGGATTTAATTATCCTCTCACTTAAAGCTCTCCCCCTGTGAGACATTTCTGGCATCTCGGCCTCGTATGGCAGACTCTGAGCGGCTGGAGGGAGAAGAGAGAGAGGGGACAGCGAGAGGGGGAGAAAGTGAGGGAAGGAGAGAGGGAGCCAGAGAGAGATCAAGGGAGAGAGTTCAAGAGAGAGAGAGGGAGAGAGATCAAGGGAGAGAGAGAGAGAGAGAGAGAGAGAGAGAGAGAGAGAGAGAGAGAGAGAGAGAGAGAGAAACATGAGAAAGTGGGAGGGAAAAACTTCCACTACACTTGGACGGAGACTCTGCTTAACTGTGGCCGTGAAATTGTTGTCATGGCAGCCCGGCGCACCTGGTAGGAATTACATTAAGTTTAATTTGTTTTTTAAACTTTGAAAACATGTCCACTTGACGTTTTGGCAGAGGAAATGCACTTGCAAGTGTCGAAGAGCCAAGGGACAAGCTCTTAGTGTGTGTACACCAACCCCCAAGATCTTACAAAGACAAGTGCAAAGTTGGCACCTGTTGCCTGATCCCTTGGTAACAGAAAAAGACAGCGGGCTTCACAAAGGTAATTAGCCCAGTTGGGGTACAGCTCTGGTACCAAGCTGCTGCTCCAGCAGCTGCTATGACCACCCAGCCCCACCCTCTGTCCAGCCCCACCCTCTGTCCAGCCCCACCCTCTGTCCAGCCCCAGCCCCCATCGAGGTTGTCAAATGACGAGTCTTACCTCTTCTCGGGGTGCAAGGTGACTTGGCAACACTAACGGTATGTGAGAGCCAAACCCAGAGTGAGTCCCCTGGTTGATTGGTGATTGAATCGGAACAGGCTGACACACCACCTGTTGAAAGGAACAGGTGTGTGTCCCCCCACCACCCACACACACACACCCACGCACACACACAATACACAAACACCTGTTTCTAATGAATTGCAAGGTAAGCCTCCAAAAATAAGCGTTGGGCCAAATGCACATTTTACACTTCTTTATTGTCTTGGATGCAAAAGGTAAAAAGACATTGCGTAGCGTTGAGATTCACGTTCAACGTGACACTCTTAGACAGAGAGTAAGAAGTGACTACAAGTGATATTAAATCTTTTCCTAACACTGCCCCCTATTGTTACGTGTGGGTACAGTTCTATGGCATCCTCTCCATTCGGAAAAAATACAGAATTGTTGTTTTAAAAATATAAAGTCGGGTCACTTAAAATTGTGGTCTTAAAAAAATCTTTAAATAATTTTGTATGTACGTTGGCAAGAGCAGTTATTATCAAATAAAACAGTATAAGATTGTAAAATGGATTATAAAATTGTTCTGCAAGTCACACCGAATACATAAAAAAATTGGTCCAGTGCTAACTCCAACCGCTAATGAGATGGAGGTGTATGGAACAGATCAGAGATGGTTAAGCGGGTCTTGGACACCGCCAAGGCAGGGTAAAGTGGTTCTGTGAACCTCTGCTGGAATCGATGCAGAAGGGTCATTGTGCCCCCTTCTGCCACTCTGTAAAACGACAGGCTTCCGTCCTCGTAGTCCAGGAACACTCCCAGTCTCTGGAGCTCCCCTGTGTCGACAGAAACGTTCACCTTGTCGTGCAGGGCCTCAATCTTCCCCTTCTCGCTCACCAGGCACCAGGAGAAGGAGTTGAAGCCCATACGGCAGCTGTCCTTCTGGCCCTTCCGCTCAATACGCCCCTCGCTGACTCCTACCTTCCACCGGCCCAGCTGCCCTGGCACATCCACCTCCCAGTACCAGCGGCCCTCTTCCAGGGCCCGGGAGGCCAGAACCTGGGGGAACGTGCTAAATCGAGCCTCCTGCTCCGGGCAGGCCTGCGGAGCCTCTGTGTACACCACCTTCCTGTTCTCCTCAGACAACAGCAGCTTAGGGTGGGCTGTGTTAGGGTCCAGAGAAGGACTGATTCCATCTGCACGCGCGCACACACACACACACACACAGAAAAATAAACTAGTGTAATCCAGGAGCTGCTGAGAGAGTGAGTAGGTGATTCAACTACGAGATTCATTATCATGTACAACCACACCGTCCACACCGAGGAACTCAACACAGGACACTATCTCCTCTTCAGCTCCATTGATGGGAAAGGGGGCTGTGAGTGAGCGAGCGACTATAAGGGGGTCTCTGGACTACTTACAGAGGAGTCTGAAGGGGTCTCGGTCTGGTAAGGAGATGACCACAGAGTCCAGCCTCCTCTCTGTCCACTGCTGCAGGCTGGCCAGGCGGGCCCTGTTCACCTCCTCGGGAGGCTGGGACTCATCCACACTCACCTGGCCCTCATCCACACTGCAGGAGGAGAGGAGGAGTTAGTGGAAGGGAGGGAGGGAGGAGGAGTTAGTGGAAGGGAGGGAGGAGTTAGTGGAAGGGAGGGAGGAGGAGGAATGTGAGGGATTGAGGGGGGAGGAGGAGGAATAAAAATGGGGATGGTAAGGAGAGAGGGTTTGAAGTCCATATGGAAAGTAATTATACATTAACTTGTGTTGCATGTGGATCTGCAACAGTGCGATGTGTTACTTGTGCTTGTATTCTAAACAGTCCACTGTATTGCAAGTATTCAGCCAATGTCACCTTTTGCTAGGCTTTCCTAACACCACAACAAATCTTAGCAGTAAAGCATCTGGATGTTGAACAAGCTTGTGAGGCATGTTTATCTGTGTGTGTCCCCGTCTCATCTGAATGATGAAGAGATTAGAGAGTCATTCTCGAGGGAAGCTGGTGGACATTACATAAGAGATTAAATGAATCCTGTCCACGCCATCCTGCTACGAAGGTTTGGTTTATCATGACTTAGCAGGCTCAATTTACTACTCTTTTTTGTTTTGATTGCGTCACACTTTCCCATATTCTTAATTCCCATTTCATGCGATAAAAGAGTTTATATTCATAAAAAAGTCTCACCTTTTGGTTACCTTGCTGTATTCCTGTTGGAAATAACAAACAAGCTTTAAAGGAGACATGTACAGTAAGGTGTTCATTCAGCAGACATTTTTATCCAAAGCGACGTACAGGGTGGAGGATTTCAACCTAGGACCTCTCGACCTGCTGTCATATGCTCTACTACTGAGCTATACCCAGTGTTTCCCCTACCATTGTGTTGGAAGGGCGGCCCGCATATTAAACACATAGAATAGGGTTAACTTCTCTTGCTAGGCTACCTGTTCATGCTGCCAGGCATATCACACTGCCTTGTGGGGCCTGTCATCCCCCCCCCCCCCCCCCCCCCCCCCCCCCCCTCCCTATCTACACACACACATAATGCCTCACGGTCATTTCGCTGTAACGTTGTTCGAGAGTGCGGCCTCACCAGGATGAAGGCTTGCTCCTGCACGCGTGCCGCCCCTGTGGCGTCAGCCAGGCCCTCCAGGGCATGCAGCCCCCGCTGGACGGTGGTCAGGCTGTCCTGGAGCAGGGCCAGCTGGCCCTCCAGGCCCCCCACAGCCCTGCTCTCCTCCTGGGACACGCACAGCAGGGCCTGCTGCTCCTCCTGCTCCAGAGCCTCCCGCATGGTGCCATACTGCTGCTGCACGGCCGCACGTGCCCCCCTCAGCACCGCCTGGGGAAACACACACGCACACACGTAGATGTGAGAGCACACACACCATACACACTCAGACGTGAGATCATAAACACAGACATGTGAACACACACGCAACAAACACACACACATGTAGACAAGTAAACACACACACACCATACACAACCACATTTGATTTGTGGTTGTGCATGGTGTGTGGCCCCCCCCTCCCCCGCCTTTCTTCGGTGGTCAGGGGGTCCGGTCAGGGGACTCCCAGGTCTCTTACCTGGAAAGATACTTTCTTCTCAGTCAGCTCAGTCACCCTGCTCTGTAAATCCTGTTCTGCTACCTGCAGTTTCACCATCTCTTCTTTCAGTTTGTCCTACAGAAAAAAAACAAGAAAAAAAACATTGATACTTTGCGCAAGCAATATTTTTTTTTAATTATTTTGATGACAGCAGTGTTCTCACCCTGAGCTCCATCTCAGCCTCTCTGATGCTGATGCAGGAATGTTGCCGGTGCGCCCCGATGACCGTGCATACGGTGCACACACACACGGCACACTGCCGGCAGTAGATACGGGTCATTTCCTGGTGCTCGGGACACTTCCAGGAGGAGATGTCCTCTATGGGGGCCACCAGTGTGTGGCTCTGGAACACCTGAGACTCCAGGTGTGGCCGCAGGTGTTCTGCACACATGGAGGCCCCACACATCAGGCATGTCTTCACTGCAGGCTGCTGGTGCCTGGGGCTGGGGCAGTAGTGGCAAGGCACAGGGCCCACGACGGAAGGCAGACTGGGGCGGACTGGGGAGCTGGTGGCGGAAGGAGGTGAAGTTTTGTTGATCTCTCTGGGTGCATCCGTTACAGATCTCGAGGCTTTGTCTTTCACAGTAGGAGTCGCCACTGCAGAGAGGATGGTTGAGACAGGGGGTGCAGCTTTGGACTTTGTTTCAAAGACAGATATGGTCGATTCCTTCACAGGAGGGATGTTTTTCCTCAGGGGTGCGGTGGCGTCTTCAGGGTTATCCGGCACGAGGTGCTCTGCTGGGAGGGACGTAGCTTTTGGGGGCTCGCCTGTTGGTGTCAAGGCTCTGGAGACAGTTTGTGAGATTGTGGACATGGAGGAACTGCCACCTGATAGCTCAGAGGATGGTCTAGATGGCCCAGAACGAGGTGCCCCGCCGGGAATGAGCGAGGATGAGGTGGTGGGTCTCTCTCCGTCACCTGCTGGTCCCTGGGAGCCCATGGACAGTCTCTTGCTGTCATTGGGTTGGCCTGGAGCAGGCGAACTGGCTGCTCGCTTGCCCAGGAGACGCTTGGAGAGGAAGGACTGCAGGTGAATTCTTGACAGGTTTCCCGCTGACTACGTCAAGAACAATTACTTCCTCATTGTTGATAAGGCCTTGTGAGGACATGTTATGAAGATTAGTGTTATCTCGAGATAAAAAAATGTACATCAACCAATCAATAAAAAGCTTTGTTGCAATACGCTAAATTAACTTCGACTTTGACCTTCATAAGCGACCACTACTTTCAAGAGATGTAATATGAACTGGAATACATGTCTTTACATTCGCCGTTCTTACCTGAAGATGTGCTGCCTTTATACTTCCGCCAAACAGGCTTGAGAGGCTTCACTGTTTCTCTCTCAAACGGTAGTGTTCTGTATTCCTCTTGACACTCTGGACAATAGTACGGTCCGTTTGCAGAATCGCTCCACAGCTCCCCAATGCAGCCCTTGCAAAAACAATGTCTGCACTTCAACGTAAACGGATTTCGATAGACGTTATGGCACAAAGGGCATAAAAATGATTCGTGTGTCGTTTTATCCAAAGTCCCGCTACTATTGTTTCCCATAGTTGTAGGGTTATGTTGCGATAAACACCAACCTTGCGCTGGGTGAAATGAAAAAACAAAACCCAACAACAACCAAAGGGAGGCGGAAGTAGAGTTTGAATTGGGTTCACCAATACCAGATGGAGGTTCTCTTAAAGATATACACACGTCGTATTGCGTCACTTACAGCTTTCAGTGCCACATCTCTAATGGGTCATATTTTAGACTTGACTGTTAAATGTTGCAGATCCTCAGACTCCCCAGCAGAAGAGGATCTCCAGGCCAGCGATAGCCAACCTTTTCCACTTTGCAGCTCGCTTGCATAGCTCAACACATCCGTTGCATTAAACAATATTGTTGTCATATAGTTTTCTTCACTGCATTGAAGGCATTAACAGTTAACATTAACACGAACAATAGCAATAGAATTTCTGGAAATTCAAATCAAGTCTAATAAAAATCCAAAAGGCAACCACAAAGTAAATACAAATAAATGACACAACAGTGAACTCCAATTTGCTGTACAGTGAAAATCTTTATTAATTATAATCATATTCATATAATAACTTTATTGTTGTTAGTTACCCTCCCTTTCCCTAGTCTCTATATGTTTGGTATCTATATGATAATGTTTTACTCTGGTACATACAATTTAAATTTTTAGACTGGGATAGGCCTTTCTAAAGTGTTTATACTAAAGCTCTCTGTCTCTCTCTCTCTCTCTCTCTTCTTTCTTTCTCTCACACTCTCACTCATCAGCTCTCTCTTCTGCCAAGGTTAGTAACACCTCTCATGCACGTACCACCCGCTCCTTTCATACCCTGTTTGCCCCTTTGTTGATGGAGGAAGGAAAGAAGAGAGAGAAGAAAGCGAGAGAATGAAAACGAGAAGGTTTATGGTCTGGAACTCTTTTGACTGTGAGAAGAGGTGTGTGTGTGTAGACAAACCACACGCTCACACACACACACACTGAGACACACCGCAGCTACTAGTTATGGAGCAGACAGGCCCATATTCAGTATACACATGATATGATCCCATCACAGTGATGAGAAGACAATAAACTACAAAATACTGAGATTCTCCTCAATGACTGCTGTGCAAAACAAGAAGGACAGGCTTTTTAGAAACAAAAATCTCTCTGATTTGATATTTACATGTTTCAGACCCGACTTTGTAAAACTATTATTTTTTGTTGTTGGTATTATCTATATCATCATATAATATTAGGATGGATTACAGGGTTGGATTTTCACATGAGTTAAAAGGAGAACAACCAGACACATTTTCTTTGTAGTCCACATATGAAATATAATAAAGTTCCATTAAATATTACATGAGAATGAGAAGATTCCTTATTTTATACAACTAAAACATAACACATACTCAGGCAGTGGCACACAAATCGAGCTATTGTTGTTGAACGTGATAGCATAATGGGTATGTTATAATTACAGGGTCAGTGTTTGAGGATATTGTGTGTAAGTGTGTACTATGTATGTGTTTGATTGTGCCTACCTACTTTGGTGTGCATACATATGAGTTTGTGTGTGTGTGTGTGTGTGGTGGGTGTGCTGTGTGTGTTTGTGAGGGGGGGGGGGGTCTACAAT
>CM042870.1:3476332-3516332 GCA_023658055.1 Thaleichthys pacificus | reverse complement strand
TGTAAAAAGACCCTACAAATGCTAAGAGTTAGCTGACACCTCCAGACTGCAGAGAGAGAATTATCTCCCCCCCCAGGCCATGCAGCAGTCGCCAGTATCCTCCCTGGGATGTGGACTGACTGTGATCCTTCAGTGAGCAATCTGACACACGCACACCGTGCTGTGCTGTTTGTTTGTTTGCTCGCAACAACAGTTCAAAAGCCCGTGCAGGATGTCGCACGAGAGACCATGCACAGATGTGCCTCTTTGAATTTGCCTTTAAACATGCCCCCCATTACCACCCCCCCTCCACACACACACACACACACACACACACCCTCCTCCCCTCTTTAATATTTAGAAGCAGCTTCTCATTCGCTTTCCACCTAAGGGGTAAAACAACCCTCCCTCGTCTTCAATCTGGATGGAGTTCTTCTCCGAGGTGGCGCTGTGGCAGGGGAAGCAAGAGGGCTGGGAAAGAAGCTGATTAGAAAGAAGCTGATTAGAGAAGAAGCAATTCACATGAATAATACAACATGCTCTACACCCCCCCCCCCCCCCTCAACAACCAAGCACCCCCCCCCTCCCCCCCACACCTCCCCTCCATCCTTTTCCTACGGTCTTCCTCCATCCCCAAACTTTGCTCACAGCGCCTTATCTTTCAATCCCCCACCCCCCCGAACACCCAAACTCTGTGTGAGTTTGGGTGTTTATCCTTCAATGTGAAAATTCATTCATTTATTCTTGCACTCTTCCGGCCTCTCAGGACCTTGCTCAACGGGATTCATTTGTTTGCATTTCTTGTGTTCCTCCCTCCTCCCCTCCCCCCCCCCCCTTCTCTCTGCTGCCTGTTACGGCGACTCGCTCCTCCTCGACCTCCTGCCGCCGTTTTAGAATCGATGACGTCCGTAGCGGTGCCATCTTAAGAATTAGAAGTGTGAATATTAAGGCAGGCTAGCTGAGGAAAACGCACACTCAAACATGTGCGCACACACTAAGCCGCGTGCGCACACACTCGCACACACTGCGGCTGGCGGTTACAGTAATGCTGCAGTCTTTAATATTCCTACAAGATCGGAGCGAAGGAGAGAGAGCGCTACAATAGATCCACAGTGTGCTGCGTACAAACGTAGCGTAGCTAACAGAATAGAGAGCCCCTCCCCCTCTTTGGCCTCCTCTCCTACCTATCCCCTCTGGTTCTGCCTGTCAGAACACATTCACACCAGTCCAGAGAGCAGAGCAGGACCAAGGAGAGCAGAGAAGGAGAGAGGAGAGGAGGAGAGGAGAGAGCAGAGCACAGAAGGAGAGAGGAGAGGAGGAGATGAGAGAGCAGAACAGAGAAGGAGAGAGGAGAGGAGGAGAGGAGAGAGCAGAACAGAGAAGGAGAGAGGAGAGAAGGAGAGGAGAGAGAAGAGCAGAGGAAGAGAGACTAGAGGAGGAGAGGACCCAGATTCAGAGTCGAGGCCTGAATCACAAAATTCAGCAGAAATGGCTTGAATACAGTTTTAAGCATAGCGGGTTGGCACAGTACTAGCAAGTGGTGCTATTTCCCCTCTCTTGCTCATACATGTATTCATGGTCAAGGTAAGAAAAGCTTGCAGATACTCTGGGGATCCATTCTGTGGTTCCTGCATGACTTGACATTGACATCAATTTTACATTGTGGTGGAGAGAGAGCGTGAAAGGAACATAAAGTCAGAGTAGGCTGACAGCTGATAAAGGACAGGCAGACAGGGAGGGGGTGGAGAGGGGAGAGAGGGGGAGAGGGGAGAGAGGGAGAGAGGGAGCAAGGGGGAGAGGGGGAGAGAGGGGGAGAGGGGGAGAGGGGAGCAAGGGGGAGAGGGGGAGAGAGGGGGAGAGGGGGAGAGGGGGAGAGGGGGGGAGAGGGGGAGAGGGGGGGAGGGAAGAGAGGGAGCAAGGGGGAGAGGGGGAGAGAGGGGGGAGGGGAGAGAGGGGGAGAGGGGGAGAGGGGGCAAGGGGGAGAGGGGGATAGACAGAGGAGGGGAGAGAAAACCAAAGCCCACACAATACTGTTATAAAACGCTGGCAGAAGCAATGGAGCGCATCTGATCGCGGTAACACGCTGGAGAGAGAAAGAGAGCGAGAGAAACTGAAGTGTGGAGTGGATCCATCACGGTCGGCCACACACTTTGCATGTTGGATGAGGACACGTACTACAGGGGGGGGGTGTCGCGTCACGCCGGCTGTAACCACCAGAGGGCGACATGTGGAGCCCCCCCACCCCCCAAGACAACATGGCACAACAAGACACACAAGTCCCTCTCACATCCAAGCAGGCAGCCTGGGGCCACAGACAGCACCATAGCACCTGCCAGGTAGAAATCAGTCCTGTTTTACCACAACATCCTGCCAGGTAGCAGAAGGCCTGGTTCGACATTTCAACAGTCTGAAAGGACAACACAACAAATGTCACCAGCTCCTAAATATGACGAACATCCCCATACGTTTGTGGGATTTTAACATGCGACGAGCGGAGCCAAGGGCAGGTATTAAGGTAATTCTGAATGAAAAAGTCACGGAAGTAAGTCCTCTTAAGCGACAAACAAGCAAACAAAGTGTTTGATGTTACAGTCTAGTAGTGTATAACACAACTGATGATGAGAATTAGTGATTGAATAAGTGTGGATGCTGCAAACAGAGCGTCCTTCATTTCCTCCGACATACTCTCAGCCACAGCACCTGAGAGAAGGCACCTGTCAATCACAGCTCTGGCGTGGTATTAACTGATGGCATTTACTACCCTTTTAGCTCTGCCCTTCTCTCTCCCTCCCCCTTGAGAGCGGGAATAATAGAGAGCGAGAGGAAGAGGGAACGTTTTTGACGGAAAGAGTTGGTATGAGACGAGAGAGTGAAGGAGAGAGAAAGAGAGAGAGAGATAGAGGGAGAGAGCGAGAGAGAGAGAGAGGAGAGAGAAGAGAGAGAGAGAGGGAGAGAAAGAGAGCGAGAGAGAGAGAGACATTAAGGGAGACTGAGGCAGAGCTCGTGTGGGGTGTCTGGTTCTTTGCACGGCCCGCAGTGCGTTCCCGGGACGACGGCCGCGTCACAAACGGCGAGCGCCATCTGCCGGCCCCCCCTGGGCAGAGCTATTCTCAGCCACGCTCTGGAAGCATGGGGGTCCTGGGACTGGGAAGCTGGACTGGGAAAACCCGGCAGGAGAACAGGATATTATGGGATGGGAGACGGTGGCGAAAGGACTGACTGACATTGGTGTGAGTGTGTGTGTGTGTGTGGGGGGGGGAGGGGGGGGGGGAGTCCGAAGGCAAGGCAACAGATGGCCTGACCAACACATACACCTGGGTGGCGACCAGGTGAGGGACAAGGAGGGCAGTAGGATACCTGGGTGGCGACCAGGTGAGGGACAAGGAGGGCAGAGCGCTGGTTTGGCCTCATGGCTCGTCACCCGCCTTTCCCACAAGAAGAGAAAGAAAGACATGTGACACTGAAGCCACTACACCAGAGAGGACCCAATCTACAGTTGTATTGACTGCAGCTATGGAAACGCTTGCTAAATCCACCCCTGTGCTTCGCTCTGGCTGGCTGGCTTTCTGTAGAGATGACAGAAAAGATGGGTTGCATGTCATTGGGAGTCTGGGAAATATTTTTAGCATCGGTTGTATGTCTCGGAGGAGAAATTGTGTGTGCGCGTGCAAATTGTGTGTGCAAATATGTGTGTAAGAGTGTGTGTGTGTATGTGTGTGTATGAGTGTGTGTGTGTGTGTGCTCACGCTTCTCTCTCTGCTGCGTCGAGCATCTCTGCTCCCCTCATCTCTCACACGACTGCAGGACATTCCAGTAGCCATGAAACCAGATTAACATTTTACGGCTCGGGGTCTTTTGTTTCGCTTGTTTTTCTGTAGGGCCCTGTTTATATAGCTGTGACAAACTGAATGATACAGTACATACTGTCTACACACAGTCACCCTCTTGTCTATCCCACACTGCATATGGATCACCCTCACACACACACACCCTCACACCCTCACACACACACACACCCCCTCACACACACCCTCACACACACACCCTCACACACACACACCCCTCACACACCCTCACACACACACCCTCACACACACACGTAAACTTGCCCTTCCTTGCCGCTGTGCAGAGGTAGACGTTGCGAATGTCTCATCTGATGGTGACACACCGCAGTCGCATAAATAAATGAGCATGTTTACTAAGCAGGCGCTCTCACTGCAACATGCATATTCACTTGTCTATCAGGCCCACGGCTGACACCAATATGGCTTCTAAAATCACATTCTCTCTCGGGGGAAAAGAATATGAGCACAGAATTTCTGAAATGAATGTCGGGTCCTCGGGGGATTCACATGAATATGTAGCGCCGACAGGAATGCAAAGCAAAGTCCTCCCCAAACTGCAACAGTGACCTGAATGAGGTCAAACCTCACTGATGATGACCACGGCCGGCTCCCCGCTCAACGTGGATCCTAAGGCCCCTGATCTTTAGGCTGACCGCTAGTAGACCCTCAGTGTCCCTGGCTGTCTGGTGGCTCTGGGGCTTCAGGCTGACGGGAGGGAGGGATGAAGGGATGGAGGAAGAGAGGGGTGGAGGGATGGAGAGAAGGGTGGAGGGATGGAGAGAGGGATGGAGGGAGAGAAGGGTGGAGGGATGAAAGGAGAGAGGGATGGAGGGATGAAAGGAGAGAGGGATGGAGGGATGAAAGGAGAGAGGGATGGAGGGATGAAAGGAGAGAGGGATGGAGTTGGAGTGAAGGAGTGTTGAGTGAGTGATCAATGTGGTGACTGTGGACGGCATGATTCATGTCTCTACAGAGAAGGGAACCAGAGACACTCAGCCGCCGGCTCCCTCCGCTCTGCCCAGACTGTGGAGGAGAGGGAGGGAGGGAGGGAGGGAGGGAGGGAGGGAGGGAGGGAGGGAGGGAGGGAGGGAGGGAGGGAGGGAGGGAGAGAGGGAGGGAGAGAGAGAGAGAGAGAGGGAGGGAGGGAGCGAGCGAGGGAGAGAGAGAGGGAGAGGGAGGGAGAGAGCGAGGGAGAGAGAGAGAGGAGAGAGAGGGAGAGGGAGAGAGCGAGGGAGAGTCTCTGTGGATTGAAGGGGAGCTGGCGTTGTCTCTAGTGGCCTGCTTTCCTCTACATGCTGTTAGGCACAACAGCAGCTGGAGATGAAAGTTGTAGTCTAACAAAATGCTCGTTAGACAACCAGGTCCATATATCCTGTGTACTCTGCCAGTGTGTGTGGACCTGAGTCGCTTTTCTCCTTCTCTATGATCCGTCACAGCAGAGCACAGGTCATCTCCCCAGGGGACAGGAGATGAAGTTGGAGATGATCTCTCCACTGGCTGGCCAGAGACGATATTGATCTGGAACCTTGAAGACTGAGTCTATGCCTAGACCTCTTGAAAAACGAGAGGCGCAACGATACCTTACTACATTTTAAGACTAAAAATACTTCAGAATGTGAAAATTATTTCTTTCCAACCATTGAACAAAATCTTTTCACATGGCAAACCTATTTTCCACCTCCTTTCCAACCCGTAGTTGCTACTGAGACCGAATGCCTTCCCTATCAGTACCGAGAGTAGATGGTGGAAAGTTCGTTTAGCCTGCTGCTGCGATAACGGCGCAGCAGCAGGCTAACTGCAATTCCGTAGTCCGCGATGCCAGCGATGAGCAGCGGGAAAGAGGCGACCTCGGCAGACGTGGTACTCGCGGCACAATGAAGATAAATCAGTGGCTTCTGGGATGAGCCCTGCGCGCAGGACTGCTTTCCACAATGACGGAGCCTTAATTGAGGCAAGATAAATGGGGCAATTATAGAGCATTCTGTATGTAAAGCCAGTTAATGTGCTGTGAAAATGTGTCACTCCATAAGACCGAGTAGCTTTTGGGGTCCTGCTTTTTGCAGTGTGTCGACTAATATGAGTAGAAAAGATGAACGCCGTGGAGCGCGGAAACGCTTCCATTTGTTTTCTATCACAAAGTTGGAAATGGTGTAACTTCACTCTTTTTAATGACATTTTCTTGACTCAGTGTTTTCGAAACTTTATCAGTCATGGCGTTAAAATGGTAAATTAACTAGCCTGTAGGTTAAGACAGTAAGGTATCTGATTGGACAGAAATATGTCCAAAACGTATAGGTTACAACGTGTTGTTATCTTCGACTCGAAAAAAACGATTCAGCCATCGCCCTTTTTTGGATTTGTATAGGCCTACGCACTGTATGGTACATGAGGAAACTTTCCCAAATACAATTCTGTTTCTGCCCCAGTTATTGGCAAAACTTCAAATGCTTCAGGGGAGAGTTGAGCTTCGAGGCCCCTTCTGAAGTCCCCCCTGTCAACACCATCAGCTATTTTTCGCACAGCAAGCACATAATGCCAGCAGCACCACATCAGTACAAAGACTAGATACAGCGGGAAACAGCTTACTCCATCAGCAACACTCAGACACACTTTTTGTAGTTGCAGACACAAACTTCTCACAAATCTGCAAATCTTGCAAAATAATCTTTACAAACATGTCTTCGAGGTAGTAGCGAACCCCCATAGGCTGTTGAAAACCAGCTCGGAGTTAGATTAATTGTGACATGAGGGAAAAGGATCTGGTGCAAGGAATTCCGTTGTGGCCCTGCGCACTTTAAATAACGTCAAACGGAACGTCTGAATCAAATATAATTCTCTGTCATTAGCTACTTGTGTTGTCACAACCCATCTATCATCACAGTTTTACTGTAACCTCCAGAACCGGAAACAAGGTCAAATTGTGAAGTGTACAATGCAGCACTTAAAATCAACTCCTGTAAACCCAAGACGAATGTTTTGCGGTTTTGTTTTTTTTACCAGAGGAGACTGTCAATAACATCAACAACAATGTTTCACCCAGTCACCCAGGCTCATTTCAACGCTACTGTTCGGAGACAGAAGATGGGGTCCATCCAAGCAGCACCAGGTGGGCTAGCTACAGTCCTCCTCTCCCTGGAAATTATGCCTAGCGATGTGGGCTAGCTACAGTCCTCCTCTCCCTGGAAATTATGCCTAGCAATGTGGGTTAGCTTTGCCTCTGTAACCTTGTGTTTTTGCTCTGCTGGTTCTCCTTCAGACGGTTAATATATTCCGGGCGAGCGTGTCGCTTGCCCTGACTGCTAATGAGTAACAGAGTCCGTGCCCCTAGAGAGCCTCTCATTATCCCCTATATCGATCCCCTCTGGATGAGAAGAGAGGAGGGGGGGAGGACCACAGGTGACTGTGTGGGGGGGGGTTGAAGCAGGGGACCCTTTGTTCAGGAGCAAATATCGAAAGTCTGTTTGGCTCTGTGGGGTTAACCTTGATCTTAATCTGCCCTCAGTGAGTGCTGACAGAGGCAGAGCTTCAGGTCAGTGCAGTGCTCGGGATTGGAGGATGGGGAGACGGGGGACTGGGGGGGATGGCAGGGGGATGTGGTGCAGGCATGGAGTGCTGCATTAACAGTGAGCAGAGTGCGGCTGAGGTCTGAGGGCTTATGTAACCCACATGACCCACACATCCACATGACGTCCAGTACCTCAACATAAGAGGAGGGGGGAAGGTAGTAGTGGGTACAGCCGTGAGGGCCGGGGCTCAAAGAAGGCCTTTGATTCATCTGGAAAAACAACGTTGGCCGGGTGGCGATCCACATCTTACGGTCAGAAATCAAACAGGGAGGGTCTGAACTTCGGCCAATCAAACCGGGAGGGTCTGATCATCGGCCAATCGCAGCCCTCGCAGGAGCCGGCGCTAAGGTAGCATCTCCTGTTTAACGAGGTCATTGACTAACGATGGGTTTACAACGCCGTCACGATGCCAGGGACTGCTGAACAAGCTGAGACACACAGACACACACTATCTCACATAGCGGTGTCCTACTTTAACCAGTGTTCCTGTTAGCAAACACAGGGATTCGATCCCCTTCACAGTGTTACTTTCTAGTTTTTTCCCATGACGGGAGAGATGGGAGAAGTATGCCAGGCACTGTGATATGGTTTTTAATAGGTCACATTGTCATTGTCGTCTCATCACCTTCCTCTTCACTGGAATAAATCAGATCAGATGGCTGCCTGGCTGTCTTTCAGTTCAGAGAGATTAAGTCTGATGGCAAATCTGTAGTCTGCACCAAACAGGCCCTTTTTTGAAACCAGCAGGATATGTGTTTGTGTGAGACTTTGCAGGCCCTGGAGTCGTGCTTTGAAACAAAGAGGGTTGTGTCACACACCACACGAATGAATCCTCATCGATTTAGTTTGACTTCCAGAACCATGTACTCTCTTAACCATCTCTATGAATCTGAAACGTTTCATGCAATGGCCACATGTCATCGTCTGCGTTCAGTCGACAAGTCGATCTCCCGCATGCAATCTGTACAGGACTTATCCTCACAGCTTGATGCGAAGTCGGGACCATACAGCTGACAAAGCTTCATAAAACATTGGAAGAGAGAGATTCAGGTGTCTGCCTCTGTACCTTCATCCTCTTCCTATTCCTCCTCCTCTTCCTCGCTCAGCTGGGCTGTACGCTGCATGCCTGACAGCCCACCTGTGCCCCCGGCCCTAATTAGATAGAGTTCAATTGACTGTGTTTCTTAATTAAAAAAAGCAAGTCAAGTAAGGCATTAATGCAGGGGTGGGTTCAAAACAGAATCAACTGAGCAGAGAGAAACCGAGAGGGGGTGGGTGGTGGGGGGGGGCCTGGAGAGAGGGGGGGATGGGTAGAGAGAGAGTGAGACACATGGTAGAGAGAGAGAGACACATGGGAGAGAGAGAGTGAGACACATGGGAGAGAGAGAGAGTGAGACACATGGGAGAGAGAGAGAGTGAGACACATGGGAGAGAGAGAGAGTGAGACACATGGGAGAGAGAGAGAGTGAGACACATGGGAGAGAGAGAGAGTGAGACACATGGGAGAGAGAGGGAGTGAGACACATGGGAGAGAGAGAGTGAGACACATGGGAGAGAGAGAGTGAGACACATGGGAGAGAGAGGGAGTGAGACACATGGAGAGAGAGAGAGAGTGAGACACATGGGAGAGAGTGAGACACATGGGAGAGAGAGAGAGTGAGACACACGGGAGAGAGAGGGAGTGAGACACACGGGAGAGAGTGAGACACATGGGAGAGAGAGAGAGTGAGACACATGGGAGAAGGGTGGGGAGAAGAGACGAGGGTGTGCAGAGATATTTTTCGTCTCACCTTAGTGAGCGAAGTAACTTGCTGCAGAGGTTGCCATTGCTGAGAGAGACACAGTGAGAGACAGGTAGAGGAAGAGAGAGAGCGATGGAGGGAGAGACACAGTGAGAGAGAGATGCGGGGGAGAGTGAGAGAGTGAGAAAGAGAGACCGAGGGAGAGATCGAGCAGACGTGCGTGCAGGGATTAGCGTGCAGAAGGCACTGTTGTGCATCCGGCTCATTTGATTAAAAAGGGGTCATAGGTCAGCACAAGCAGTTTCCATGACGTTCGGAGAACACCCACAAGAATGCAGATGAACTTGGCAGTCATCACAAAACAACGACTCCTTGCCTTTCCTCCTTGAAGAGCTCAACCAGCCTGCTCCAGCGTCCGCTCCCCTGGACCCAGGCCCAGTAGATACTCATCCCTCCCAGCATCCGCTCCCCTGGACCCAGGCCCAGTAGACACTCATCCCTCCCAGCATCCGCTCCCCTGGACCCAGGCCCAGTAGATACTCATCCCTCGCAGCATCCGCTCCCCTGGACCCAGGCCCAGTAGATACTCATCCCTCCCAGCATCCACTCCCCTGGACCCAGGCCCAGTAGATACTCATCCCTCCCAGCATCCGCTCCCCTGGACCCAGGCCCAGTAGATACTCATCCCTCCCAGCATCCGCTCCCCTGGACCCAGGCCCACTAGATACTCATCCCTCCCAGCATCCGCTCCCCTGGACCCAGGCCCAGTAGATACTCATCCCTCCCAGCATCCGCTCCCCTGGACCCAGGCCCAGTAGACACTCATCCCTCCCAGCATCCGCTCCCCTGGACCCAGGCCCACTAGATACTCATCCCTCCCAGCATCCGCTCCCCTGGACCCAGGCCCAGTAGACACTCATCCCTCCCAGCATCCGCTCCCCTGGACCCAGGCCCAGTAGATATTCATCCCTCGCAGCATCCGCTCCCCTGGACCCAGGCCCAGTAGACACTCATCCCTCCCAGCATCCGCTCCCCTGGACCCAGGCCCAGTAGATACTCATCCCTCCCAGCATGGCGAGCCCCCTCCACCTGTGGCACGGTACCTCATCCACATCAGCTGTAGGGATCCTCAGATCTCTGGTGCCTTGTTAGCTCAGGTGCACAGATGCTAATCGGAGCTCAGGTGGGCTAGGCACTGCACTGAGTACAGTGTGTGGACAAACTGACGCATCAGTGTGCGGATCGTGATGACTGTGCCCTGCGTGCCTGTCTGACAGATTAAAGCAATGTTGAGTGACGGCACCATACTGTGGACCATGTGTTCCATCAGGAGGAGAGGGTCATATGGAGTTCAAGAGGGCCCGCAGTTAAACCACGGACGTATATGCACACCAGGGGCGATTCTAGGATCAGTTCTTAGGGGGGCTCAGCCCCCAATGAGAATGTGACATGGATACAGTGCCTTACAACCCTTGCTAATACATCACTAATTTCACTGGATAACAATTAATACATTTATGTATTATTATGTAAAATATTGAATGAATGGAAAAAACGAAGAAAGTCAGGTGTACACTTGTTGCAATGTATAAACCGAGTAAAAGTGTGTTCTCCATCTTCCAATTTAACTGGGCTTTCATGTAGCTTTCAGTCCCAGCCTCAGTGGAAGAGAGAGAGAGAGAGAGAGAGAGAGAGAGAGAGAGAGAGAGAGAGAGAGAGAGAGAGAGAGAGAAAGAGAGAAAGAGAGAGAGCGAGAGAGAGAGAGAGAGAGAGAGAGAGAGAGAGAGAGAGTAATGACAGAACAGGAAGTGTTTTGGCTTGTCTTCTCTGGTCTTCTCAATTCATCAACTGAAGCTGTACTTTTCCTATCAGACCTTTCATCTTCCCTCTCCAGCTTCCTGTTTGTGGCTGCAGCTCCTCCCTCTCACTTCCTCCACCTTCGTTGCTCATTCTGTTTGTTACCGGAGGTTTCTGGGGTCTGTGCTGGAGGTGTATCGCTACTGCCAGCCTGAAGGGGTTGATCTGAGCCTTACCTGGATGAAAGCCGTTTCCTCCGTACCTCCCGTCTGAATTACACCTGAACGCTTACATGTCCACTAATCATACTGTACGCACTCCGAAGCGCTGATATGAACAAAAGCTAGAAGCCGCTGTATACATTCAGAGCGTGTGTGTGTGTGTGTATGTTGATGTGCGTGTTGGTGAGTCAGGCATCCGTGCAGGTGTGTAATTACCAGGATCTAATGTGGTGCAGAATCACAGGAGTGTCAGAGACCATTTGATCAATAATCGATGGGTGAAACTAAGAAGTCCTCCCGATGTTCCATTCACAGACTGGGCTTTATCCTATCAGATGCTATGTCAACTCCAATCGAACAAGCAACGGAACTAGCGGCAAAGTGTTAAGATGTGTGCATTGATCTGTTTTTAAAGCGATCGCTGAAACATTAGAGCTAACAGAGCTAACAAACAAACTGAGTGAATGCCTGAGTACTCTTTTGTCATCAGGGAGGGTCTGGCTGATACAATGTGCTGCTCAGAATCACTCCACAAACAACGTGCTTTGTGCTCCCGGTCACATGATACGGCTTGTTTGTTCCGAGCTTCCTTCGAATGCTCTCTGAGGAAACAGCGTGAAAACACAGAGGAGGCAGAATAATGTGCACAACATGACAAAGAATTTGTAAGAGAGAACAGGAAACGGTGGAGTAATTATCATTGACCTCACGGTCTGGTTGCCTCTGAGGGCACTGCCAACTTTGTTTTGCATTTCTCAGTTAATTGGTGCATGGGGTGTAGAGGCGACTGTAACGAGAGAGAGAGTGAGAGAGAGAGAGAGAGAGAGAGAGAGAAGCAGAGAGAGGGAAGAGAGAAGGAAAGAGAAGGGAAAAGAGGAAGAGAGAGAGCGAGGGAAGGATTGTGAGAAAAAAAAGGTGAGAGAAAGCACATACTTTGCCAGTTTACAAGTTTGTGAAAAAAAGGGGGAGGGAGGAGAGAGAAAAGTGAAGAAAAGGCTGGCTGGGGATTGCTGGATTAAAAGGATCAAGAAATTCAGTGCTGGAGAGCAGAGGGAAGAGCAGAAATGGCATGAAGGTAACGGAGAAGAATGGTGGAATATCCCTTCATATAGCATATCTAGGCTACAGTGCTCAGCTCAGTGTACGAAAACTGGAATTTTCTCCATCCAGAACGTCAGACCTGAGCAGATGCCTGCACAGTAATCGCCCTCGAGAGAAGGAGCAGATATACCCCCCCCCCCCCCCCTCCCCCCGTTCCAGAGGCTCTACAGTAGTGATGTGTCGTTCGTGAAGGATTCGTTCATTTTGAACGAATCATTAGTATGACTCGGGAGTAACGAGTAGTCTCAGAGAGCGATTCGTTCATTTTTTCGTGTTACAATAACCTATAATTATCACTTGTTTGTGATAATATCTTGTGTGAACGAATATCATTCACGTCTTACTAAACCTAGTCACGCAAAAGTGAATGAGGTAAACAAAGAATTTCCGTTTCCTCTTCTGAGCCTATGCAGGTCACGTGAAAAATAATCCAAAGACTCATACCCGGCAGATGAACGAAACATTGATCCGAAGACTCGGTTGGCAGAAGAACGAAACATTGATCCAAAGACTCGGTTGGCAGAAGAACGAAACATTGATCCTAAGACACGGTTGGTGGTAAAACGATTTGTTCATCTGCCGGGTATGAGTCTTTGGATAATTTTGAACGAATGACTCGAAAAAAGATTCGTTCATTTTACTGAATGAGATTCAAAGAACCGAGTCAGTAAAATGATCCGAACTTCCCATCACTGCTCTACAGTACTTGAGCACTTCTGCATTCAAACTGGTTTGGCTGCGCATGCTGCCGGCCTCACTAGGAAGACATTTTGAGAGCTGCCCTGCCGATGCTCCTCAAACGTCTCCTGGTGGTTAACTCTCTCATGAAACATTCAAACCTTTTCCTGGGTTTAACTGAGAGGAGACGGTTGTATCTGTATTGGGACTGGAGGGAGAGAGAGAGAGAGAGAAAGGGGGGGAGAAAAGAGTGAGAGAGAGAGAGAGAGAGAGAGAGAGAGAGAGAGAGAGAGAGAGAGAGAGAGAGAGAGAGAGAGAGAGAGAGGGAGGCGCTGGTGAGAGGATTCCTCAAAGTTGTCTAAGTGACTCACCTCCTCACCCTGCTGCAGGATGACATGTCTGGGGATTTGTGAAAGCTACAGTACTGTTCGTGCAGGCAGTAGGCTCCCATCAATTACATGGATAGTGGGCCAACATGCATGACCTTGGTACTGAGCTGCCATTGCTGAGAGGGTTGTAGTCTTCCTTTGTAGACTCTGGAAGCTGTGTTCAAGTATGCACTGATTTACAATCAATCAAATACCTAAGGCCCAGTCGGCTGACAGTCTGGTTATGTCAAAGACTTTGATTTTATTTTTCAGACAAACATAGCTGAGGCAAAGAGAAGAACCTGTCTGCTCTGCCAAAACAAATACTGTTATTGTAATCTGGGGCTGTCAGACTATGACAGACTTTGGTACAAGAGAGAGAGAGAGAGAGAGGAGAGAGAGAGAGAGAGAGAGAGAGAGAGAGAGAGAGAGAGAGAGAGAGAGAGAGAGAGAGAGAGAGAGAGAGAGAGAGAGAGAGAGAGAGAGAGAGAGAGCAGGCGATAGAAAGAGAGTGGAAGAGAGAGACTGTGAAGAAAGGGACTAGGATGGGAGGTAAACAACGGATGGAAAATAAATAAAGTAGCAGAGAGGAAAACAAAAAGAGAATAGTGCTGCCAGATTGTTAGCATCCTCTGTGGGAAGCAACCCTGTGAGTCCTGAGCATGCATCACGTACAGGGAGAGAAGCATTACTCTGTCCTTGGATCAATATTAGACGGGTCGGTGTAACGATCAGGTGTAACTCATTGTGATCACACAAACACACACAAAATCTCCTGGTAGCTCGACAACAAAAGCCAATGTGGAAGACGAGGGGTTGTTACCTAATGGTAAGATTTACGAGTCGCATCTTGAATGCAAGAGAGCCCACCTGTCCACCACTGGGCAAATACACGTCAGCTGCACAGCAGAGTAGTTAGCCTAACCTAGCCTGGAGCTAACGGTAGTGGCATTCGACTGTGAGGTGGAGTGAGTTCTGCTCATTAGCCGCTAATGCTAACGGGCTCCTGCGGTCAGGGATTCCTGTTACGCTCTTTCATCTCCTAACTGCAGAGCATCGAGCCCAGCAGTGCCCTCATTAGGGTGGCTCACTACGTTAATTCAGTCTATAAGACGACCAGGAGAGCTTGGATTGCTTCCAAATAATTCCCCCTGATTTGTGCTTGTTGTGATCGGGAGCAAAAGCAGGTGGAGGGAAGACGGTGGTTGACAGGGTAGTGAGCTGAGACAAACAGCTGAGTGTGAGTGTCTGGGCGTTTAGATGCCGTTCACAGTACAGAAGGTTCTGCTGATCTGTCAGCAGCTGTGAACAGAGAGTTTCTGGGCCCATCAAGTTTTATAGACACTGTGTAAATGTATAAGCACAGAATGGGCTTGTCAGTGAGCTGTTTAAGTGTCTTCCATTGCACAAGCTTGGCAAGCACATCAAGAAAGAGAGCTGGTGGAGAAATATGGTGTTCTCTGTGTGCACAGAGCTATGATAATTCATTTGTTACCATTTAGGAACCATTTGAGAAAGGTTTCCTGGCTATACCATCTGTTATTGTACAACATAGTATTTAGCTTATAGACATAAATAGCCTATCTACAATGAATTAACACAAAGCAACAGCATAGAGCAAAGTCGCTGTCCTTTCAGCACCACGTACACGTCCGACTGTAAACTTGACCATGGACAGCGACATCAGCCGCTACTGTCCTTTCAGCACCTCCTGCTGTCACTGAGGGTGAACTCTGAACTGGATAGGTCCTGATTGAAATTTGCCAAAAACAATGTCGCTAAATGTAACAATAAACCAGTGAAGTCGTCATACCAGTGTGAAAGGCTTCTTATGGCTGGGAGAGGGCAGGACAGCAGGGCAGGAACTATAGGCTAGATCTCTGCCAAATACAACCGTTTTTTTTTTTTTACTTACACATTGCGTTTCAATAAAGTATGCAGCTATGAGAACAGTTAGCCTAAAACACAGAGGAATGTATTATTGCATTTTCAACATAATAAGCCCACTAAAACAGCTGCTGGTACTCACTTGAGGAGGCCTGCATCCAGCCGCAAATCTTGTAAACGGTGGACGTGCTCAGGACAAAGAAGAGGACGAAGCAGCCGATACAGGTGATGACCAGCGACATCGACATACCAACGAAGAAGGACGCGGCCTTGAAGGCGGTGGAGGGGATAGCGGCGAACTCAGTGAAGGTGCCTTGGCAGGTTAGGTCTCTGGCGATTGTCTCTCCGATACAGTAGTGAAAGAGGCCAAAGAAGCCGGCCTGTGGCGTGTCCACGCCATCCCCGATCCAGTAGGGCTGGCTGAAGATGATCACGTTGATGATCGCGAAAAGAATGGTGAAGATGGCCCACAAAAGTCCGATGGAACGAGAGTTCTTGACGTAATTAGTCTGGTATAATTTAGCAGCTTCCGATGAAGGGAGCATAGATGAAGGACCGCCTGGTATCATGTCTGTGCTGTTCTGTATTATTATTATTATGTAGAAATGACAATCAATAGAAGACTAATCATTGGTTGTACCAGTGGTCTACTGTAGCCAAGAATTACGTCTCATCTAAAGAGCGTGTACTGCAGAACAAGAACATGCAACTAGAACACGCTAACATCTGTCAGTCGAATTCAAATCATGACGTTGCATGCATAGATAGCACAGAGCTTGCTGCCTATACCCAGTTCTGATTTAGAAGTCGGATAACTTGTTTCGTGTGCAAGGTTACAGTAAGACTGTGAGAATTCCCCTCCCACCCCTAGTGTCTATCTGTCTAACTGACTGACAGGCATAATGCTACCGACACGTGTCCTCGACGCTTGTGTTAGATGGAAATATCAAACTGAAATGCAAATTAATGATGGCCCACATAAGAGAATCAAATCAATCTGATATCTGACAATTGCAAGTCGCCTCTCCCCTCTTGATTTTAGGACGGCAATGTTACATAGCCTATGCCACCTTTAAAATAATCTAATAGCCTACAATAACAATTGCGATTATATCATAGTAGTCTTATGAATTTAAAACAAAACAACACGGATTTCAGGCCTACGCTGCGAAACGGATCCCAAACCCCAGAGATAATTTACATCTACCGGGATACCACAGCCTCGAGGATTAAACGGAGATCGCCTCCCAGGCAATTGCCTTCTGCAGCCTCCGCCAATGCGATGCCGAAAATGGAGACCAGGGAGAAATGATTTAAGAAACGCATCAGTCGAGGCGGATGTTGTTCGTGGTGTCGGTGCTGACGATGCTCCCGCAACCTATACAGGCTTGCGCTGTCCCAAGAGTTGTTTAACTATGAGCTACTTTCTATGCGATACATCAAAGGGATCCGTAATTTATGACCGCTAAGCGTTTTCGCGTCATTTTCGTGGTATTCCAGCTCTAGAATAAAAATCCCTCTAAATCCCTACACAATCGCTCCTGCGCACAGGAAATGTATTCAGAAACGAAACATTTTTCAGTTGCTCAGTCTGGTAATATTGTCCTTAACGTCCTAGGAAACACATTGAAGTGCGCACGCGCATCCCTCTGCATCCCTCTAATAAAATGGTACCTGCCATGGATAATCGAACGCTCACGTGAAGCAACTGGAAAAATGTGTCCCACTTCACTACAGTGCCCTCCAGCAAATATTCTACTATGATGGAAAACTGCCAAAACACTTTAAATCTTAAATGATGTAGGCGTAGTCATCATCGATCAATTGTAAGTAAAACTGCCATGTAGCTTGTTGAAAATAAATCAATGCAAGTCAACATTGAGGTCATCTGGTTTGCAAAGGGGAACTGACTTGAAACGGTATATCCTTCTAAACCAAACCCACACAGACTTAAACAGGTAGGAAGGCTACAGCCCGATATAATTATTCTCTGAATCATAAAATATCTTTCCCACCACTCCTTATATAGTTCTACTGTGCCTTCTACAGTACTGAGTACCATCCTTCAGAAGCCGTGGTTACATCACTGCAATGACTCATCATTAGGACTTAGGGAGATTACCCAAACCTATATGCGTGAAGACAGATATCTTTTGAGGGGGATTTTGCAGTTGAAAAAATGCTGTACTTTTATAGCGCACAGATGGAACGCTCTTGAAAACAGTTTGTAGAGGGCAAAGAAATATAGCAGTTCAAAACCACATTATATGTGTTTGTTCATACCACAACAATCATCGTTTTTACTGTACAATATGTCCTCAGTTTCAGGGACCTCATTTCACAGGTTGTGGTCTGCAGGTGATTCACATCATTTTGGTTATTGCATGTTTATTGTTGGCCTAATTTATATCACAACTGTTGAGGAATCCTTTATAATCCCCTATAAAACAAGTTCAGACTAGTTATTGAAGTGGTTGAAGCAGGGATCACTGTGGGAGGCAGTACTCAGAATGAAAGGATCAACTGTAGATCAAACACAATCTCTCACATCCTTAATCCATATTTTTGTGCACATGCCAGACATACCCATTTTAATCATAATATAATCTATTTCAAAGGAATGTATACATGCATTCCCAGCGTAGTATAGCCAATTGGGCAAATTAAGTATGAGCATGTTATCCTTCTTCAAGGATGTTAGATTATTACTTTTAGGTTGCCTGCTCTTATAATTAATAATCCTAATTATATACACAGGCCATTTTGATATTGGTTCTTGTAACAAGTTTGGCCACTTGGGGCGCCTAAAGCTTAGTTTTGATAAAAAATTGGATCTCTTTGTACTTTTCTATGTTCATCCTCAATCTAGCCTCAGTCCTGACTGACCTACCAGTCTTGGATCATATTCTGTCAGCTCCAATAAATAGTCTTGGTCTCATCTGACCAAATCATCTTGATTCTTCTGGTCTGAGACTCCTTTAGGTGTGTTGTGGCAAACTTCAAGCGTTCTGACGTCTGGCATTTTTCTTCTAACAGGGTTCATCGTTGGTTGATTGATGAAGAAAAGAACACGCGTAAGAAGATAAAACTCCCAGGTCACCTTGGAGGGACACTAAGCCCAGACCTCCTGATCTCCAGTCTTCCATCAGAATGTGGAGAAGACTAATTACACACACCTGAAGCAAGTTTAGGTAATTAGCTGAGACCCATATAATGTCAGAGGATTCTGGTTGGGGGGGAGAGAGAGAGATGACTGGAAGAAATGTGACAGGAAGGATATTAGTTAGAGTGGAGGAAGTTGTGGACAATTGTTTTTGTCCATCCACCCTAATTTTGGTTCTCTTCTGAGGAGGTTTTCTTTTATGAACTGGGTACTTTTTGTTCTCTTTTGCCATGGGTCCTGGGAGAAGGGCTGTTCTGTCATCTTCTTTGAGAAATAAACAAACCCAACTGTGAGATTCTGCCTGGACAGTAGATTTGTTCCCGTGACCTGTTACACAAGATAAAATATTGAATACTTAAGGAATGCACTGTATATTAGGCCTACATGCTTGGTTACTTATATTTGAGTCATCTACTGGATTCAAAGCTGCAGTTCTATAAATGTTCCACAGGGGGCAAAATAAGATTGTTTTGGACAGAAGTAAACCTCTACAACAGCGATTCCTCACCCTTGCACCCTTGCAAAATGTGTAAGCTAATTCTTACACATTTTAAATACATTTTGCTGTGAAAGCGAACTGTTTGAGCAGCTGAATTTTGTTCTATCTGAATTTCTGAAGCTTACATTTTTTGTATTGAATTTTGGGGATCTGAATTTGAGCTACCTGAATTTCCAAACCTTTTATTTTTGGATCAGATTTAAAAAAAAAACATTTAAATGAATTAATATATTAATTTGGAGGGGAGGGGAGGGAGGGGAGGGGAGGGGAGGGGAGGGGAGGGGAGGGGAGGGGAGGGGAGGGGAGGGGAGGGGAGGAACATGGTACTGGTGGGAATTTGGAGAGAAAGAATGGATGGTAGGATGAGAGAGATTCGGGGGGCTACTTCAATGCATTTAGGATAAAAAGACAGCCAGTTAACACTATGCTTGGCAGTACTGTGTGTTGTTTGTGTGTGTGTGTGTGAGAGAGAGAGAGAGAGAGAGAGAGAGAGAGAGAGAGAGGAGAGAGAGAGAGGGAGAGAGAGAGAGAGACCAAAAGAGTGCCAAACAGAGAATGCCTGTGTATGTAGAGATAAGGATAGGTCGTAACGAGGTTCTCTCGTGTGTTTGGGTCTGCGTACACTCTGTGTGTGTGTGTGTGTTTGTTTAGTTGTGTTTGTGTGTGTTTGAATGAGAATACTACTGTGTGCTTGTGTGTGTTTGTATAATTGTGTTCATACTGTGTGTGTGTGTGTGTGAAGGGGTTGTGGCTGGTTTGTTGATTGGGGATTTGGGCCTGCTCAGCCCTCTTTGAAATGTCAGCCTTCGATTGCACCACTCTCGACGAGGCTCTCCTCTTCCTCTCCTCTTCCTCTCTTTTCCTCTCTCTTCCTCTCCCTTCCTCTCTTTTCCTCTCTCTTCCTCTCTCTTCCTCTCCTCTCCCTCTCTTTTCCTCTCTCTTCCTCTCTCTTCCTCTCTTTTCCTCTCTTCCCTTCCCTTCCTCTCTGTTCCTCTCTCTTCCTCTCCCTTCCTCTCTCTTCCCTTCCCTTCCTCTCCTCTTCCTCTCCTCTTCCTCTCTCTTCCCCTCTCTCCCTCTCTCTTCCTCTCTCTTCCTCTCTCTTCCTCTCTCTTCCTCTCTCTTCCTCTCTCTTCCTCTCGTTCTCGTTCTCTCTCCCTTTCTCACACCCCTTCTCTCTCTCTTACCATCACTCCCTCCAATCCTCTGTCTCCTCTCTCTCTCTCTCTCTCTCTCTCTCTCTCTCTCTCTCTCTCTCTCTCTCTCTCTCTCTCTCTCTCTCTCCTCTCTCTCTCTCTCTCCTCTCTCTCTCTACTCTCTCTCTCTCTCTCTCTCTCTCTCCCCTCTCTATCTCACTCTCTCTCTCTCTCTCTCTCTCTCTCTCTCTCTCTCTCTCTCTCTCTCTCCCTCTCTCTCTCTCTCTCTCTCTCTCTCTCTCTCTCTCTCTCTCTCCTCTCCTCTCTCTCTCTCTCTCTCTCTCTCTCTCTCTCTCCTCTCTCTCTCTCTCTCTCGCCTCACTCTCTCTGTCCCTCCGTTGCCCAGATGCCCTTTCTTCTTCTCTGAGAGCTGTTTGTGTGAAAGTTCTTTTTTTTCCAACCCCTGCTGTTGTATGCTAACTACTTTTTTCGTGCTGCTAAAAGCGTCTCTTATCTCTCCCGTGCTGGGAATGGTGCCTGTTTGTGATCTGGTAGCTGGCAGACTCTAATCGGCCTTGTGAGACTCCCTCTCCACTGTGTTGGGCTCTGTGATGGCGGAGCGACCGGCTTTGGCCTTTTGTTGATTAGCGTTTCTCCAACAAGCAGCTCTGGACATGAAATCTCCCCTCTGCTCCGTTCCATGGGACAGGCTGTACGGATGGATTGACAGTGAGCGAGCTCTTGTTATCACTGCCAGAGAATAAACAGCTTCACATGAAAGGAAACATCACAGTATAATGATGACGAGGGATGTGTTTACACCAAATGCTGAGGTCTCATCTTACATTTGACCTCATTAAGAATCTAATGCATCTTGATATCAATTCCGGCCTTACCCACCTGCCTGCCTGCATGTCTGTTTGTCTCTCTGTCTCTCTGTCTCTCTGTCTCTCTGTCTCTCTGTCTCTCTGTCTCTCTGTCTCTCTGTCTCTCTGTCTCTCTGCCTGTCTGTCTCTCTGCCTGTCTGCCTGTCTGCCTACATGCCTTGTTCTGGGTTGATAAAAAGTTTCCGGAATCCGGGTGGAAGTTCTGGCTCCTTTGTGGTGGACACACAAGGGTCGCTCTCTGGTGATCAGTTTAGCATCACAATGCCTCACCCCTCACTGTCAGGCCTCGTCTTTATGGATTTTCATTGTAATTAGCTGTATTTGAGTATTTTCTAAAAGCCCCCCCCCCACCCCTTCTGCCCCCCCTCCCCCAACCCCTTCTGCCCCCCCTCCCCACTCCTTTCATCCGTAACTGCAGATCAAACCGGACCGCTGCCAACAGTTTGGTGGAGTACTGCTCTGCCAAAGCCGCAGAGAGTAAATACCCAGGCAGTAAACAAAAGATAAAATGTCCGAATGAAAGCCGGTGGTGGCGGTGGGGGTGGGGGGGGGGGGAGGTTGCAAAACCAACACAATGAGCCATGGATGCTTGATGTGGACTGGATGCTGTGCCCTGCATGCTCACAGTCTTTCAGGATGACAGAGTCGCTTCGTCTTGCTCCGGCTGAGCACAGATCTGCCATGTTGGTTTTGTGACCGTGCCCTCTGCTGGAATCTGGTTCGGTGTGGTGGACTGTGAATAGGTTGCTACATCCTATGCAGACAGGATAGTCTACTTGTTCAAAGTTATCTGGGGATGGGTATAGCTCAGTGGTAAAGGGTTACGAGCTTGTGGGATCAAATCCCCCCCCCCCCCCGCCCCCGTACATCGTTTTGAAATGTAGTTAGTACTAGACCTCTACATAAACAAATGCAAATTGAGGAAAAGCAGAGCTCATTATGCTGGGAAGTGACAGGGTTTACTGAAAGGGAGGAAGTTGTCCACAGTGTTAGATCCAGGGTTGGTCTCTCTGGGAGAGGAAGGAGCCAGTCCGCCTGTCTCGGTCTCCCCTGCTCTAACCTCTGCTCTCCACACTGGGCTTATTTACACCACTCTCATTACAGAGATAGTACACTCACGTGTGTGTGTGTGTGTGTGTGTGTTTCATGTCTTTTTGTGTGTGTGTCTGTGTGTGTGAGTGTGTTTGTGTTGTAGAACATGTAGAGACATTTAGGGGGAATGGCAGAGTTTGAATCTTCGTGTTGGAATTGACACCACACATAGAGTAGTGTTTGGACTTCATTGTGGGTGTGTGTTCAACAAACACATAAAAAATCTCTCAAATGATTGTTTGTTTTCTGTTAAGATCTATTACATATCATTAACTCTATTGCAAATGATGCTGTTGGTTTGGCTTATTAGGAATGTGCATGATTAGAAATGTCTACTACCTATATAGAAATCCTACATATTTCTACTAGAAATTTTGCTACATTTCTTTGTAGATTTTCTTTTAAGTGGACTTTTTGAAGCATTTGAATCCTCCTACTGTAGCTGTGTGCTTGTGTGTGTATTATTTGTATTCTTTATTCTCTCTTCTTTTTTAAGTTTCAAACATCGCCCGAGGCTTCAGCTTTCTGCTTGTCTCTCTTGTCCCAGTTTAGCAGCTCAAAGCTCACCTCCCTGTGGGGTCATGTCCAAACACACTGACATGGTTTCCATGCTCGCTCTCTCTCTCTCTCATCTCGCTCTCACTCTCTCTACTCTTCTCTAGGTCCTCTCATATCTCTCTCTCTCTCTCTCTCTCTCTCTCTATCTCTCTCTCTCTCTCTCTCTCTAGTCTCTCTCTCTCTCCTTTCTCTCTCTCCTCTCTCTCTCTCTCTCTCTCTCTCTCTCTCTCTCTCTCCTTTCTCTCTCTCTCTCTCTCTCTCTCTCTCGATTCCCTGAAGCGCTGGCTGCCATTTCAGACAGAGGTTTGCGACTGCTCATTCAGTTAACTTTGGCAGAGTGAGAAATTTGAAATGGCACAGAAATTACCAACAACATTCATCCAACGGGACCGCAGGTTCCCTGACATGTATCCTTTGAAGTGATTTCTTCTCCTGCTTTTCTCACTAGACGTTGAAAACTTCACCTGAGTATCACGCGCTGGATATTGAAGGTTGGTTGAGTCCTTAGTGTGAACTAGACGTCGAGGATGATTTTAACTGCATGTCTCTCCAAGCACCACTAGGTGGCAGAGTGGCCCTGATCACACTGATTCCCATTCTCTTCAACACATAGCAACAGCATTATGTACTGCCAGTATACAATCATACCAGATTCTGGATGCATGCCCACAGACCTTTGCTGAATGCTGACTGGGTTAAAGGGCTACTAACACAAACCTATGTTCACTGTATTGACCACGATGTGCGTCAGGTTTCTATTGGGTGACGGGTTGTAGGTTTCATTCCCACCAGCTTGAGAGATGTGTTTGTGTATGAGCCGTGGTAGTGAACAGGCTATGAGTTTGTCCCTGAAAATACATACCGGGAGATTGATCAGGCACGATTTCCTCATTGTGTTTTGGGGATCGATCTGGTAGTGTTGATTTTGCCATCGGAGTGTGCGAGTCCTGTGATTGGGGAATGCAATCTACAAATGAACCATATGGAGTGTGAGAATGGGTGCACAGTGTGTGCTGAGACTGGAGTGTGCGTGTGTGTGTGTGTGTGAGAGTCTGTGTGAGTCTGTGTCCAGCTCAATCTGTGTCGTTCCACTCATCGAATCTTACAAAGAAAGTCTGGCTGATTGGTCAGTCTGCTTATCTGGAATAGCACCCTAGCGCCCCCCCCCCCCCCCTCCCCCCCCCTCCTCATCACCCTCGCTGTTTGTGCCAGCCTTGCCATTCTCCCCCCCCCACCCCCCCCACACCCCCCCCCCACCCCCCTCCTCACACACACACACTTTTTTCCTGAGTCCTCGGGAAAGCCAAAGAATGCCACAGGCCTCCAGATTCCTCCACAAAGAATAGGTTGTCCTCCGCGGGTCCTGTTTTATGGGAACAAATATACGCAGAGGAGGCTGAGTGTGGTGGGGAGAGGTTGTTGTGTGAGGAGTGGCCGTGGGTGTGGAGTGGTAGGAGGCTGACGGGGCTGTGGTGGGCTGGGGCTGCGTTTGCTGTGCGTGACTGAATGAGAGCAGAGAACCAGGGGGCAGCCAGCTGTGTACACCCAGGGACAAAGCCTGCAATCTGGGGGAGAAATGTTGCATCGTCGCAGTGGGTCAAAACCCACCTCCAACTGCGCTAAACCATATTAACGTGGTGGCTCCCTTTCTCTTTCCCCCTCCCTCCCTCCCTCCCTCCCTCCCTCCCTCCTTCCTTCCTTCCTCTTCCCTTCCTTCACTCCGTCCCTCCCTCCCTCCCTCGCTCCGTCTCCCTCTCTTTCCCTTCTCCTGCCGTCCTTCTCACTGACCCTCTCTCCAAATATGTCCATCCATCAACCCCCCCCCCCTCTCTCTCTCTCTCTCTCTCTCTCTCAGCTCAATCACACCCCCACTGGCTCTCTTTTCTTAGCAAACCTTTCTCTCATCCATTATTGAGGCTTGTTTTTTTTCCCTGAGTCTCAGAATAAAGAAGGAGAAAGGATCTTTTGAATTTTTAATAACGCGCATGAAATATGGATCATCAGTCATTCTTGACTGTACAAACTGGTAAACTTTTAGCAGGACACAACACTGGAAGTCACGAGATTATGCGCGAGGAAAGAAAAGGAGAGAGACGGAGGCGGTGAGCACGCCGCCATGATCTCAGAGATGAAGGGAAGAGGAAAGGTGGAGGGGGGGATGGGCGAGAGACAAAAGAGGAGGAAGATGGATGGATGGAGAGAGTGGTGGAGGGATCTCGCCTGAGCTGGGAAGGGAACCGTCGTTGAGCAGCAGTGTCAGGAACCGAGAGCAGGAGAGAGAGAGAGAGGTCCCACACGGAGACTCTGCACACTGACAGGGAGTCTGAGAGGGCGAGGAGGTGGAGGAGGGAACCATCTAAAGTCCAGAAGAGGTGGAGGGTTACAGGCTAGTGGCAGGTTGGGGAGGTGAGTAGAGAGAGGGAGAGAGAGAGGAGAGAGAGAGAGAGAGAGAGAGGAGAGAGAGAGAGAGAGAGAGAGAGAGATGAGAGAGAGAGGAGAGAAGAGAGAGAGAGAGAGAGAGAGAGAGAGAGAGAGAGAGAGAGAGAGAGAGACGAGAGAGAGAGAGAGACGAGAGAGAGAGAGAGAGAGAGAGAGAAAACAAAGAGAGGAAAAAAGGGAGAGAATGAGTGAGATGAATTGCCCATAAAGGGATACACAGTGGAGAGGGCAGGAGGAGAGAGGGTGTGATATTGCAGTCGCTGAATACCTGTCCAGAATCATTTGAATTCCAAAGCTTCTGGAAGTGTGCATTGCCTCCTGGGCTGGGGGTGAGTTTGTTATGCGCTCGGGGAACCCGCCAGAGGTCACCATCCCCCCCCTCCTTCACCTGAGTCTGGGGAGCACGCACCACTACCTGTTTGCACTTCAAACAGCTGTCAGGTCAAGGTCGGCCCCTGTGAAACGATAAGGACCCTGGCCACTCACTGCTGTCACTCTTGTCTGTTTCGGAAACACACGAGGAAGAAAGCGAGAAGTTTCTGAGCAAGTCACGCCGGGTACTGACACATGTGGTGTGTGAACATGTGTGTGTGTGTGTGTTTTGTGCTCATCTGGTTGTAGCGAATGCTTGCGAGTGGGAAACCTGCTGTTGTATGGATGTGAGGTGTGTGTGTAGGGGGGGGGGGGATGGACAACAAGGGGAGGGTGTGTGTGCACATGTGTGTGTGTGGTGTGTATCTTCTGATTTCCACCTCTCCCCATGGGATGTCATTCCGGTCTCGGCAGGATGCAAAGTGCTGTAGCATATTTACATGATAACCGTTAAGCGGTGCATGTCAGGAGACGAGTGAGGGCCGGGCGTGGCAGCGGGAGCTGGGGGGGGGGGGGTCTGGTGGGGGGCTGGTGGGGGGCAGGGGGGGGCGGCTTGGGGGGGGGGGGGGGCGGGCTGTGGGGGCGGGGGGCTGGGGGGGGCGTGGAGACGATGCTTTCGTCCGCGATTTCACAGTATAATGGGAAACGGCTGTTATCAGACAGACGCCCACCTCAGTTACAAGACGGACCAGTCAGATGATTGTAAATACATCTACTACCACCACCCCCCCTCCCACACACACACACACACCTCCCCCTCAGTGCTCCACACGTACCTGTGTGTCTGTGTGTGTGTGTGTCAGGGCCTGGGCGATGGGGATTGTATCCCTGCCCATACAAGCCCAGCCTGGGGCTGTGTCATCTATATTTACACCCCTCATATGAACTGTTTGTGTCTGCTCATTGGCCCTGCTGCTTTTACCTCATAAATACTCCACCGTCAAATTGATTTAATGTTGAGCTCTCGACTCCTCCTCCAGAACGACCTTGCGGTTCCCCAAATGGGAAGTTAGCGCCCGTCCATCCACGGCCAAGGATGAATGAATGCATGTATGAATGCATGTATGATAGCAACAACAACAAAAAAAGAGAGAAAAATATGTTTGGATCTCTTTTGGTGTCCATGAACTGGTGGAAGATGGGTGATGGATGATGTTACTGTGGAGCTGTGTGTGTGTGTGTGTGTGTGTGTGTGTGTGTGTGTGTGTGTGTGTGTGTGTGTGTGTGTGTGTGTGTGAGAGAACATCCATGATGTAGCCTTTTAAAACTGGAATTTATATTGTAGGATTTTATACGATGATGATCAGACTGTGGACTCCCATAGGGGCTCCATGCTCGGGTTTATAGCAGAGCGACTTGGAAGGCCTTGGCCTGTTCTCTCCATCCATCAGAGAGAGAAAAGAGAGATAGAGGGGACTGAGAGAGGGAGGAAGGGGGTGGGCTAGAGGGCAGCGATGGGGAGGGGCTTCTGCTCCAGTTTACATGCATCAGATTGAAGGCTGAGTAGTGTGTCAGTGTGTGTGTGTGTGTGTGTGTGTGGTGTGTGTGTGTGTGTGTGTGTGTGTGTGTGTGGTGTGGTGTGTGTGTGTGTGTGTGTGTGTGTGTGCTGTGGGTGAGTGGGGTTCTGTCCCAGACCTTGACTGCCATGCTATGACAGTCAGAAGGTGGATCCATTAAGGTGAATTCACCGCCCCTCCCCCCCTCCCCACCTCTCGGTGAACCCCACCGGGGGCCGAGAGCATTCTACCAGCTCAGCAATGGGTGTGTGTTTGTGTGTGTCAGAGAGATAGAGGGGAGTGTGTGAAGGAGGTTGAGGACCAGCCTCACAAGGTAAATGTCACACACTCTTGAAAGACAGTGTGTTCCATCAGAGACTGCCCCCCCCCCTTCCCTCAACCCCCCTGACGGTTTCCCTCATGAAGGACATACTGCAGTGTAGACGAGTGGAAGGTACATCAAATCCAGAGAGAAGATGTGTTTAAAAATACTGTGTCCCTGTTGTGGTTGTTGTTGATGTTGTTGTACCTGTTGTTGTTGAACTACCAGCCAACCAGTGCTGGTGTCAGGGGAGTCAGCTAAAATGGCCGCCGCGCTATACTGTAGCGCTGTACAGAGCAGGTGTTTGATATGTGGGCTCCGTGTGTACAGCTGCACTGTTCAGAACGTGTGGCCTGCAGCGGTGGACAGAAATAGGAGGAACAGCCTGTCAGCGAGCTGTGGAGAGAGAGAGAGAGAGAGAGAGAGAAGGAGAGAGAAGGAGAGAGAAAATATAGGAGAAGATAGTGAAACTTGGAGAGAGGGAGAGAAAAGAGAGAGAGGAGGGAGAGAGATGAAGATAAAGGGAGAGAGAGGGGGAGAGGTGGAGAGAGGGAGAGAGAGAAGGAAAGAGAGACGGAAAGTAAAAGAGAGTGAGGGAGAGAGAGAGCTGCGGGTTCAAATGTGGAGGAGGAGGAACTGCTCTAGCTATGCTGATGAAAGTGAGATTGTTCTCACAGGAACTGGAGACATACCTCCACAACAACAGGAGGGAAAGATCCGTAACCATATGGGACAAAGGTTACGCTTTTCTGTCTTCATTCAAATGCTATTTAGCCTCCCCTCTCAGACAGGCAATGAAGTCCTAATAAGGAATTGATTCCCCCCCCCCCCCCCCCCACACTGGGGAGCGTTAGAGGAGGTGGTTGAGACTGTGACCTCTTGACCCCTGGAACTCATTCTAGGTGCGGTGGAAAGAAGGTCCTCATCCCCAACAAATCAATCCTCCGGAGATGCCCCTCCTCGGACGCTTCCAGGGGCCCCAAATGTGTCATGAATGTGTCAACTGGAGCACAGCTCGACCAGAGGCGACAGGACGCCCCCTCCCTCCCCACACACGCACACCCTCCCCGTCGGATGAGAAGGCAGGGCGCTACATTTCCCCCAATTCTGTGAAATGGTGCGGAAAACAGAGGAGGTGGGGGCGGGGGGGGGGGGGGGGGGAACGCCCATCGTGTCTATCAATCCTGAGGCAGTGGCGGTGACCTCCTGTGAAACTTCATCTCCCATCTATCTGTCACTGAACGATGAGGAGAGGTGGAGGAGGAAGGAAAGGTGGCGGGGGGGGTGCGGGTGGGCGGCGGGATTGGGGGGCTTCGCTTGGAGGGAACCAGCCGCTTACAAGCCCCTCTCCCCCCACCCCCCATCCTCACCATGCATTATTCAGTGTTTCTCTCACACCAGCTTGCGCTATGGGCTCAGCTCCCCCAACCATGCACTGGGCCCACAGTCTGGAAATGTAAAACAAGTGTAGTTGGTTTCTTCATCTCTACGGACTCTCTCCATCTCCCGTTCCCACACACACACACACAGACAACACACACACACACGCGTTCATAGTTGTGTGATTTATTCGACTTCCGGGTCTGAGACACAGATCCACCAGGCTTGAGACCACCCCTCCCCCCCCCCCCCCCCCCCCAGTGGAAGGCGCTGAGAAGCAGGACTCTCATCCTTGTCAAGGACCCTGGCAGCGGAGCCTGGCACAGGAAGTGTGTGTGTGTCGGCATGGCTGTGGTGTGTCAGAGCGACACCAGAGCAGCCCCAGGGTCCCGGCGGTGGTTAGTTTTACTGCTCTGTGGAGACAGGCACTGGGCAGCCGCTCTAGTATGACCACACGCGACACATGCTTAAGGTCATGTCGGGGAAATTTAATGGGTTGTTTGTTTGATTAAGGGTCAGGGTCAGGGAGAGAGGGTTAGCGTTCCGTTTAATCCTATGAAATAACCAGTTCCCTTGTTCTTTCTGGGGGAGAAGATTTGTTTATCACAGCGAAAATAGTGAGGAGATATTTAATTACAAAATGAACCACTTCCTCTCCCTGTGTATCAGGTCAGAGAGTCCCACCAGCGATGTGGGATATAATGAGAAGGTTTAATGGCTTGGTAAATAGCCTAGCGTAAATGATAGAGAAAGATGGAGGGATGGAGGGTGTAAGGTCTGTGGTTACTGGCAGCTCTCCCGCTCTTCCTCCCACCATCACCATCCTCATCTTCATGATCATAGGAGCGGCTGCTGGCTCGTTAACACAGATATGATGAGCTTATCTCTCGGCTGCCACCCATTTGGAATTACTGTCTAATTGCATGGAAAGTTTCCACACACTGCCCCAGACGAATGCAGTTATCTCACTCCATTCCCTCTACTTGCTTTCTCTCGTTCTTGCTTTCTCTCTCTCTCTTCTCTCTCTTGTTCTCTCTCTCTCTCTCTCTCTCTCTCTCTCTCTTCTCTCTCTCTCTCTCTCTCTCTCTCTCTCTCTCTCTCTCTCTTCTGTCTCTCATGCTTTCTCTCTCTTTTGTCTCTCTTTTTTCTCTGTCTATCTTCTCTCTACTGTCTCGATCCCTCCTCTCTCTCTCACTCATCATCCCTCACTCACTCTACTTTCTCTGTTATCTCTCTCTCTCTCCTTTCTCCGCCCTCTCTCTCCATGTGATGGAGGAAGGGATCAGCTTGTGAGGTAGGTTAATTACTGACGGGCTCTCGTTATTCATGTCTAATCACGCCAGTACGTTTATGGCGGATCGCTAAGCTGCAGCACTGGGCTCTCCTCTCTCCTTTCAGAAATCCTTCCAACGTTCCTCTCTCCTTTTTGACATCCGTTTATTACTTGTCTTTGCCGTTTTCAACGTCCTTCAAGGCCTCTCTCCTCTCCGCTCAGTGTAACCCTTGTGTATGAGGGTGTCAGGCTGTGTATACAGAGTTGCTGATACCTAACCAGAATTATTTGAATAATTTCGCTCGACATCCTAATGTAAAATATACGGCAGTGTCACAGCGAAATCAACTCCGATATCAAGTCTGTCTAACCTCATATGAAATGATGAAGTCTTATAAGAATGAGTAAGAAGCTTTGAGAATATAAGAGTGTGAGAACATTTTCACTATATCCCAAAGGCATTTCAGTATCGGTGTGCTGTCAGATCGTAACTTGACAATCAGGAAGTCAGCTCAGTAGTTTTTTAAGCAATTTTAAGCTAGTTTCCAAAGCTACAGTGGAGCAAAACCGTTTTGAAAAAACTTTTTTGTGTCGTGTTGTGTGTGAAAAAAGCGTTTGGAAATAAAGTTTCGAAAGGTTTAACAACTATTTTTGAGGAAAAAAAATCAAAACAGGTTTGCTTCATTGATGAGTCCTTAATGAGGACTCTACTATACTCTACTGTACTCTAGCCTAGAGCATGTAGGCTACTCTGCTCTAGGCTTCTCTGTTCTCCTCTCCCCTCTAATACTTCTCCTCTCCATAGCTAGGGCATAGCGGCCTGGGCGGGACTTGGTCGTTAGCATTGTTAGCATCATTAGCGTCTTGCCTAATTAAACTCATTCACAGACAGCGCTAATCTCCGGAGGTGACCTTGATTTGGCGGAATGTTTCTGCCCTCACAGCCCGGTGGCCCAGTCCACTCCACACAGCCATGAATGTGGAGTCAAAGCCCCATGTTTGGCCATAAAAGTGCACACTTCATTAGTCATAATTATTGTCCCTGGTGCACAGCCATGGGCTGAGTCTCTGGGGACAATCTCCGCAGCACCAAACTAGGGTGGAGCAGAAGTTCTGAGAGAAAGAAAGAGAGAGAGAGAGAGAGAGAGAGAGAGAGAGAGAGAGAGAGAGAGAGAGAGAGAGAGAGTAGAAGAGTAGTGCTCAACTCTTTCTCGATTTTCTCATCCATCCCTCCCTCCCTATCTCTTCTCTTTGTTTTAGTGCTTCTCATAGATCAGACTCCCTGCTGGTGGTGGAGGGAGAGGTAGTAAATCTGGGGCAGTTGTGCAGGACGTGTAGCACATGTGTGAGATGGCACTTGTGGCTCGTTGTTGGAGTGATGGATTAATTAGGCATGGCCTTGTGTGTGCGTGGGTGCTTGTGTATGTCTGTGTGGGTGTGGGAGTGTGGGAGTGTGTGTGTGAGTGTGTGTGTGTGTGTGTGTGTGTGTGTGTGTGTGTGTGCGAGAGACCTCCCCCGGTATGAAGTCTCACCCCAGATCCCTGCCACGTCTTCAGGCTGCTTCCTCTCTGGGTGGTTCTATGTGTAAGTATTTCTAAATATCTATATATTTCCTGATGCACTACAAACAGCACTATTGACTTACAGTAAACAGAGTTTAACACAGTGACACACCAACACCCTGACACAGTGACACACCAACACCCTGACACAGTGACACACCAACACCCTGACACAGTGACACACCAACACCCTGCCACACACAGGAATACACTGGTGGGGACCCGTGTAAAGACAATGCAATGAGACTGTGTGGGAACTATATTCTCTCTCTCTCTCTCTCTCTCTCTCTCTCTCTCTCTCTCTCTCTCTCTCTCTCTCTCTCTCTCTCTCTCTCTCTCTCTCTCTCTCCACAACTGTCGGCAACTGAGCTGAAAGGCAGATGCTTCCCTTAGGGATAGGGCTAGAGGAATAACGAGAGAGAGAGAGAGAGAGAGAGAGAGAGAGAGAGAGAGAGAGGGAGAGAGAGCGATAGAGAGAAGGAGAGGGAGATGGAGTGGCAGAAGAGAGAGAGAGTAGGATAAAGGGAGTGAGTAAGAGAGGGAGAGCGTAGGAGAGCGAGCGGGCGAGCGAGGAGAAAGGGCAAGGATTGAGAATAGAACATGATTATCAGGCAACACAAAAAAAAAACACCACCACTCAGTTGAAACACGAAGAACAATTCTAAATGTCACACATTGGAGGATAAAGATGTGTTCGAGCTGGCGGGGAGATCGTGGGATATGTTCCGTTGTTGATGCAACGTCAAAATAATTCGATTTGGGGATTTATTTTACTTAACAGCGTTTCGTGGGGATGGTCAAAATAATAGCAGGAGCCAATGATTGACATACACATTTGTGCGAGGATAGACAAAGAGAGTTGTCTGTGTGAATGGGCATTTAGAGGAGATGGAGTGAGAGATGACAGCTGAAATCAGGAGTGTAAGGATAGGGGGATGAATGGAGGAGAAGCAGAAACACAGAGAGGATGGGGGGAGGTGAGCGGGTCAATCTGGCCCATATTGTAGTGGGATGGGACTGTCTTGTGACCCCGTGGCCTGGTGCAGGAACACTGGAAGTGTTTGTTTGGCTCTAGGGCACACCGTGGTGTATGTGTGTGTGTGTGTGTGTGTGTGTGTGTGTGTGTGTCAGAGACCGTGTATGTATGTATGTGAGTGTGTATATGTGTGTTTGTGCACATATCTGTTCGTGTGTACTCTCTCTCTCTCTCTGTGTGTGTGTGTATCTGTGTTAATTGTAGACTCCAGTAATTGTCATAGTTGTAGCAGGTGTGTGCTGGACCCTTGTCTCTTTGTCATGCCTACACCCTAATGAAGCGTGCAGGGCTGGAATAGATCCACACATTGTAGAATGTTGGAAATAATATTGCAGTAGACAAATTCCATCTGCTGCAATCCTGTGAGTTTCTGTAATGCATGGTGTGTGTGGTGCTGTGTTTTGAGAATTCGGTTTTGTTTTTTTTGTTTTTTTAATCGTTGACATCTTTGTGTGAAAATGTGTGTGTGCTTGTCTGTTTGTGTGTGGTCCTGTCTTTGTGTGTTGCTCCCCCAATGGATCCATTTTAATGAAGCATTCAATTGACTGCAATTTAAATGTGTGTGTATGTGTGTGTCTGAGTGTGTGTGGTAACCCTACATGGCCTAATGACCCATGTGATTAAAGCCAAAGGTCACATACCCTGTCTCTCTCTCTCTCTCTCTCTCTCTCTCTCCTCTCCCTCTCTCTCTCTCTCTCTCTCTCTCTCTCTCTCTCTCTCTCTCTCTCTCTCTCTCTCTCAGAGGGTGATGTTATTTGAGTCTTTTGGCCGGAAGTCAACATGGACTCAGTCGGTGTGATGGCTGTGCCTCATGTTGTCCAGTTTAATCTGTGTGCTTTAGCCAGTGCAGGGCAGGGTGCTCGGCCATCTGTGAGGGCGTCACACGCCCAAACCACCACCATCCACTCTCTCTGTCACACACACACACACCAGCATGTAGACACAGGTTACCTTTATTTACCCAACGCAGGCTTTGGCTGAGGCCAGGGCCCGGGTTTGGACTGGGGTCGGGACGGGGAATTTGATTTGAACTCCTTTCAGCCCCCTGATTAGTGACTGTCTCGACACAGGCTGTACATGAGAGTATGCTGTGCTGTCTCCCCCTGGACCAAACAGGCCGCCTCCCCTTAAGCCTCCCTGACACCCAGACATCTCTAATTGGTACCCTTGTAACAGCAGCACAGTTCAATGTAATGATCCATGAATATCAAACAAGGCCAATTGAATTGAGTTACTGTACATCTGTCCGTCCTCCTCCAGCTGCCTCTCCCCTCCCCCGGACCTGTGCCCCTGGAGCCTGTCTGATGGACAGGTGTCAGGGTCAGGGCAGCCTGGTGCGCAGGAGATGGTTGGGGAACCAGAATGTATCCTGGGAGTGAGAGGGAATAAGAGAGGGGGGGGGGGGGCGAGAGAAAGACGTCTCCCCTGTCTCAGAACAGAAGAGGAAAGGAGAGGGGGAGAGAGGAGGGAAGGGAGGAAGAGAGAGAGAGGGAGGGACAGAGAGAGAGAGTGAAGAAGGAGAGCGAGAGGGGGAGAGAGAGAGAGAGAGAAGAGAGAGAGGAGAGAGAGCAGAGAGAGAGAGAGAGAGAGAGAGGAGAGAAAGAGAGAGAGAGAGAGGTGAAGAAGGAGAGGGAGAGAGAGAGAGGGAGAGAGAGTGAAGAAGGAGAGGGAGAGAGAGAGAGAAGAGAGAGAGAGAGAGAGAGAGAGAGAGAGAGAGAGAGAGAGAGAGAGCGAGAGAGAGAGAGAGAGAGAGAGATGGGGGTGCTGAGAGGGGAAGGCTGGTCTTTGTGTTTCCTCTAGATGAAGCCTTGATCATCACCATCAGGGACACTGGAGTGGAGGAGGAGAGAGAGAGGGAGAGAGAGAGAGAGAGAGAGAGAGAGAGATGAAGGAGTGAGAGAGGGAGAGAGAGAGGGAGAGAGAGATGAAGGAGTGAGAGAGGGTAGCAGGGTTTAAAATGAAATTTCACTTCTTTATTTATTTAGCTGAACTCATAGCTCAAGGCTATCTGCCTGCTTTGTGTTGTATGTTTTCTGGCCTCACTGCCCCCTCCCCCTCGCCTCTTCATCCATGTGTTGTTGATGTGTGTGTGCAAGCGCGTTTGTGTGTGTGTGTGTGTGTGTGTGAGAAAGAGAGAGCCTGTGTGTATTTGCGGGCGTGAGCATGTATGTTAGTGTGCACTCGCACCACAGGTGCTTAGTTCATGTTGCCCGTGGTTTCCGAGTGGGTGTATGTTTTGTATGTAAGCATGCGTCATTCAATGGGGTGTACTGTAATTGTGTGTGTGTGTGTGTGTGTGCACGTGTGTGTATGTGTGTGTGTGTGCAGCCTTGTACGAGCAAGAGCCTGGGCTGGTGCCTTGGGAATGAATGGCATCTTTTGGATGGATTGGTTCTATTATGTGGGTGCCAGACACGCTGTGCCTGAATCTGCACACAAAACACCCAGTGGAAACACACGACCCCTCCCTGTCTGCAGCCCTGCACAATGCCTCACAGCAACCCAGGCCCCAGGACACAGCAGACAGGAGGGGTTTTGAATGTTTTCCTTCACTGTCAACAGAACTCCGGAGAGGCTGGTAGAGACAGTAGAGGCTCCGCAGACGCGATTTAAACGCACATTTCTCTTGTTAGTAGTTGCATTTCCAACCCTTTTCGTGTGAGTAATTGCATGGGGAACGAGGCTGGTGTGGTTGTGTGGAGGAAGAGGAGGGGCTGGGGGTGTCTGGGGGTGGGGCTGGGGGTCATTTGTCCCCGTAAGACAGGAAACCAGCCTTGTGTCTACGCCGCAGAGGAAACAAAACTCCCAGAGCCACAGACACAACGGTCATGGATGTTTCCCACGAACACAAAAACACATGTTTGCGAGGGGTATTTCCCCACATTTGGTCCCTGGGTTCCACAGAGACACTGGAACTCTTGTTCCTTCGCTTCCCTCTCCGGCCCTCCTCCGCCCCCAAACGACCCGGGCCCCCTCCGTCATGCGGCCGGGGAGGGTGATGGATGAATGGGGTGTGGATGGGGGTGTGGATGGGGGTGCGGCTGGTGTCAAACCACTCAACACTCTCTCTGTCTCCTGACGCTGGTTTCTTGAGTGTCGAGGCCCAACTGTCTGTCTGGTGACATTTCTTCTGTCTCTCTTTCCTTTTCCAAGTTAATTCACAGTTCCGTCATCCCTTTAGGCATGCCGTACAAAAGCCCTATCTGCTCAGTGTGGAAGAACAGGCGGAAGGTTCCGGGCCTCCACTCACGCAAAAGCCTGCCACGAGCGAGCGCCCGAGCGCCATACTCCCAGCTCAATAAGAGCTATGACTCACAGCTGCTGAAAAATGTATCACTTCTAAATGGAACCAGACATCAGCTCTCTTCGTCTCTCCCTCTTTCTCATCTCTCTCGTTTTTGCATCTCCTGCTCTCTCTCTCTCTCTCTCTCTCTCTCTTTTTCTGTCTGCCTCTCTCTCTCTTTCTCTCTCTATCATCTCTTGCTGTTTTCTATATTTTCCCTCTCTTTTGTCTTCTCTCGCTCTTTTTTTTTTACGTCTCCCGCCATTTCTCTTCTACAAGTTTGATTAGATATCTCGGAGAAAGGATGTGTGTGTTTGGGAATGTGTGTCAGAACGGCTCCTCTCTCTCTCTCTCTCTCTCTCTCTCTCTCTCTCTCTCTCTCTCTCTCTCTCTCTCTCTCTCTCTCTCTCTCTCTCTGTCGCTCTCGTTCTCGTCTGTCCCCCCCATGTGTCTGCTGCGCGGTGGAGTCTCTGACACGGAGCCTCAGCCGGAGGGAACACGGGCCTCGCGAGGCCGCTTCAGGCAGGACTGGAGAGACACAAGCTCAACTCTGACTTTAGAACATTAAAACATCAGAACATGCATTCCCCCAGCACACTCAGGACTCACCATGTCTGCTTCGCTCTTCTTTTCACACCCCCCCCCCCCCCCCCTTCACCCAGCAAGCCTCTCTTGGTAGTGTACCAAAGCGAGAGGGGTCCAGCGTTTCTCACTATCGGTCGATGCTGGCTTCCATCCCCCCACCCCGTTCTCCTCCTCCGCCTCCCTCCGCTGTCTCGGTGGAATGAAGTCCAGTCCATCAGAGAGCTGAATGTTATGTGGAGAATGTTGATCCTGCTGGGGTTAACTGGCCTTGGGAAGAAGAACAGGGGGTTGAAGAGGAGGGAAGAGAAGGAGGGGGGAGAGGGAGAAGGAGAAGGAGGGGGGAGAGGGAGAAGGAGGAGGGGGGAGAAGAAGGAGGAGGAGGGCGGTTTAAGCAGGAGGATCCAGCCTGGTGGGGCCCACAAAGACCCAGGGAAGAGCCTCATCTGTTAGGGAGAAGTGTCTGTCTGGCCACCCCCAGCCCTCTGCCCCCAGTCCTATCTCCAGGCCCCTCGCCACCTCTGAACCTCCTAATCCTGGATCTGGATGAGGGTAGGGTGGTCTGGCCCCAGCACTGGAGAGCCTGGCTCCTAGCAGGTCTGGGTATCATCCAGACACCTGCTCCAACACCCAGACCTCCATCAGCGATGGCTCCCCTCTCCCCTCCCAGTGGCCGAAGTGGCTGGGATTCAACTGATTAGATAAACATTGTTTTCTGCTTGGTTTGTATTAACCATCCAACCTGCTGTAGAGCAGGAGAACACTAGTAGGAGTGTCAGAATGTAAAACAAGTTGATTTGTTGGACTGTAACTTTGTTTTCCAAAGGAATTGGAGATGGAGTGAAGACAGTCAGTTTCAGCCTTGTGAAGGCGTATGGTTCCATCAAGGTTTCAAGTCCTCTCAGGGGACTATTTACTGGGAAGAGACACCTCATTGTTGAGTTTGTGTGTGTAGAGTGTGTGTGTGTGTGTTATTATGCTGCGTGTCTTTGACTGCTGTCTCTGTCAGCGTATCTATGTGAAGGGCACGGATGTTGCTGGTGATCTTGGTGGGTATTATTTACACATCTACCCATTCCACCCCCCCACCCCCCACCCCACCACCACCACCCTACTCTGTTAGGGGGAGACAGAGACTGGGGCCTTTCATGGGGCTAATTGGAGTGTGCGAGCCATCACAGCTGAAGTGCTCCCTCAGGGCCCTCTCTTTCTCTTCCCTCTCTTCTCTCCCTCCCTCCATCTCTCTCCATCTCCCCCTCCAACACCCTCTGTTTTATTATCATTTGCCATATCGAGTAAACAACCTGTTAGTCTAAATTAGTGTCCCATGAGTGATGAAGCAGACAGCTCCCGCCCCCCCTTCCTCTTCCTCGGCCTCTCCTTGTCTCTCCGTCTCTCTCACTCCCTGCATCCCTGGGAGCTTTTTTCCCCTCTTTTGTGTTTCCTTCTGTTCTGCCTGGTTTGCCTCTATTCTGCCTGGTTTGGCACAGAGCCCTTTGAAAGAAAGTGGTGCTGGTGATGGTGGTGATCTGTGTGTGTGTGGGGTGGAGTGGGGGGGTGGAGCGGGGGGGGGGGGTTGAAATGAAGATTGAAGCGGACAAAAAGCCCCGGCACAACCTTGAGGTGGAAATTAATAATGATAAAAATAATTACTGCCCCCTCCCCACTCCTCTCGCCCACCCCTCACCGACCTAGTTTCCATAATGGAGAACGATAGCCCCCAGTGTCCCTCTACGGTTTGTGTGTGTGTGTGTCTGTGTGTGTTTGTACGTCTGTCTGTTTATGTGTGTCTTTGTGTGCACGTTTATGGGTGTGTGTGTTAAGTGTGTGTGTGTGTGTGTGTGTGGAGGGGTCTGCAGAAGGGCTCTAGTGTGACGGGGATGGATGGAGGACAGGACCTACATGGAGCATGCAGCGTGAAGGCCAGGCAGCTTAGGGAGGGGAGCAGCTGAGGTCCTCACACGGCTGCAGGGAAAACAGACTCAGGTACAGGTAACAGACTCAGGTACAGGTAACAGACACAGACACAGGTAACAGACACAGGCACAGGTAACAGACACAGACACAGGTACAGGTAACAGGTACAGGTACAGGTAACAGACACAAACACAGGTAACAGACACAGGTACAGGTAACAGACACAGGTACAGGTAACAGACACAAACACAGGTAACAGACACAGGTACAGGTAACAGATGGCTCCCCGCTGGCTCTCCCTCCTGCTCTATCACACCCAGAAGAACTTAGGGAGAGTTCTGGAGATGCTGGTCTGGACCACACATTCTCTTTACCAGCTGAAGTTTGGTGCTTAGCGGATTGTAATGTCTACAGACCTTGGTTGGGTTGTTTGTGCGCGTGTGTGTTTTTGTGTGTGTATGTGAGTGTGTGTACGTGTCTGTAATACAGACACGCATACAGAGTCTGTATGCGTGTCTGTATTATGTGAGTGTGTGTACATGTTTATGCGTGTGTATGTGAGTGTGTATGCGTGTGTGTGTGATGCCCAGCAGATCATGATGACTCTCTGTAGTTTCTCTGAGTAGCTGGCAGAGAGCGGTCACAGCACAGCGCCCACCATCTGTTCCACACACTCCCCTGCTGGACACACCTGCTCAGACACACACACACACACAGGCACAGGCACACACACACACAGGCACACACACACATGCACACACACTTTCACACACACACACAAAGTACATACACAATCTAAAACCATGAACTGTGACACACTTACCCCCTTAGGTAACCTATGGACAGCACATTCACCCCATCCACCCACACATCTTCCATGTGTTTCATCCCCAGCAGACCCCCCCACCACCCTCCCCATACCCCCCCCCCCCTCCCACCCTCCACCCCCAAAAAATTGTGCACACAAGCCTTGCAATTAAATTCATTATTCCTCAGAAGCAGTCTTGTTTGTTTGCCTGTGCATTGCCCTATCAGGCATCTTCAACATTTAATCATATTTATGAAAGTAGCCAAGATTGCTTGAATCTAATGTAATGTTCAGTGAACTTCCTGTACTGCATCTAGGCTTGAGTTCCTCAAGCACCTCCAGGGAAACAGCGAGCATTACTGTGTGGCCTGTACTGCGCTCCCAAAGACACACACGTCCTACAAAGCTCTCTCCCTTTCCAGTGCCATCTCCTGCGACTAGCCATTGAGATTAATTAAAAGTGTTTAATTAAGCCAGCGAGGAGCCAGGGGGCAGCTGTCTGTCTGTCTGCTCTGTGTGGGTCTGTCTGTCTGTCTGTTCTGTGTGGGTCTGTCTGTCTGTCTGCTCTGTGTGGGAGAAGAGATAACCTCTGACCCTCTCCCTCTCTCTATTTTAGAACGCCCTCTTCGATTCGTCCCTGTCACTTCTGAAAGGTGCTGCAGGTCCGTCCACAATCACAGAGTGACCAAGGGGAGTTCTTAAAGACTTACTGGATTATTTTAGCTGTGGGCTGGAACTTGGTGTTATTGGGCTTGAGGTACCTGTCCATGCATACTGTATGTAGTGCTTGTATTCGTGTGTGTGTGTGTTTGAAGGATGGAGGTGGAGAAGAAGGGGCTGTCTACAGAAGAAGTCCCCCCCCCCACACACACACACGCACACGCACACAGACACACAAACTTCGTCACAGTGCTGCAGCAGCAACACAGATGTAGAAACGTGAGTGTGATCTCCGTCACACTAACCTTGAACTGTCTGACTATGTGTTCTACACAGCAGGGACCTCTCTCATGA
>CM042870.1:3456332-3468832 GCA_023658055.1 Thaleichthys pacificus | reverse complement strand
AAGGGATGGAGAGAGACAGAGCAAGAGAGTGAGAGAGAGAGAGAGGGAGAGTGAGCAACAAAGACACAGGAGAGATTACTGTGAACATGACTGTACCCATGGATACCTCCTGGTTAGACAGCGAAGCCCATATTAAATGTCTTGCCTGAGTAAACCAGTTACACTGCAGGTGTTGCGATGCCAGCACAGCAGGGCTCAGACAGCTTGCTCCGAGGTGGGGGAGGAATAATAGTGGTCCTGACCTCACTGCCTCTCTCTCTCCTCCACCCTTTTGAAAGATAAGGCAGTAGGAAGTGCACCTTGTGTGTGTGTTTATAAGACAGAAAGGAAATGGAGAGTGATGAATAAAGGAGTATATAGTAGGGAGTCAGATGGCCGAGCGGTGAGGGAGTCGGACTAGTAATCTGAAGGTTGCCAGTTCGATTCCCGGCTGTGTCAAATGACGTCTGTGTCCTTGGGCAAGGCACTTCACCCTACTTGCCTCGGGGGGAATGTCCCTGTACTTACTGTAAGTCGCTCTGGATAAGAGCGTCTGCTAAATGACTAAATGTAAATATAGTCTCCCAGCATGACCCTTGACCTTTAAACAAACACACAACTCTAATAATACACACACACACATTCAAAACACTGGCCTCTGTTTTTCTGAATACCCTGAGGACACTATTGGCCCACTCCCTCTTCATCCAGGAAACAGCTCTTCATTTTAGTCATCTTGAAGGGGCTTATTTTCCCAATTTTCTTTCATTGAATCTTTTCTCACCACTGTGAGATAGTTGTATGGCTCTAAATGTGAGGTTTTATTCCTGCTTAAATGAAAGCAGTGTTTCGGGTGAGAGGGAAAAACAGCTGTCGAACTAAACACACTGTAGACCACAGCCAAGCTTCAGTGAAGCCCCACTTTAAGTACGGCAACCCTGTCAGACCAAACCACGTGGCATCAGCATTAATCTACAACATTTAGGTGGAGAGAGAGAGAGTGAAGCGGCAAGTGATTTTCCCCAAAAAGGATCTTTCATGTAATTTTTATTTTTTTATCATAGGAGTTCATATTGGGGGCATGTAAAGGAGAGAAAGGGTATTTCAGCTCATGGTCATGTCAATAAAGTACAACGAATAGCGTTTTTTCGTTGACAGTGAGATTTGGCTTGTGGGGGATGGGGGGGGGAGGGGGATCTCTAAACAGCATAAACTGAATGTTGAGGGAGCACAATGGAAAAGGTTAGCTGGAGGGAATGTAATGACAGTGATGTCCTTGGCATGTCGAAGCAGAAAGGAGCTGGAGAGATGGAGATGCACTGAGGAAGGGAGGAAGGAAGGGGGCAGGGGGATTGCTCCTTTGTGAGTCTGGGAATGCATCCATTTTCCTTAGCGGTTTAATCTCGGTTTACAATTCCATATTTTTAGATGAGATGGAATCTACGGCGTTGTGCTTCAGTTGGTGTGAAGCACGTTCGTGTTGCTCTCGGCCGTAGTGGAAGTTGTGGCTGCTGTTTTCCTGGATTACGTGTGCTCGTGTACAACGCACACAAACTAATTGTGTTTCGCTGCTGTTCTCATTGTTTGTTTGGCTCAAGTGTGCCTATTATGGACATTTGCATATTTGAAGCAGTGTGTGGATAATTGTTCTCCGCTGTGAGTATACTGAGAGGGAACAGATTGATGGAGGGAGAGGGAGAGGAGAGAGAGAGAGTGATAGAAGGACAGAAAGAGACGGAGAAACAAAAAGACCAGGAGTAAATCTGTCGGGGTTTGAGAAGACGTTCTCCCTTTCATGATTGACTTGAAGGAGCGCAACTAAAACAATCAACTTTTCAAACAAACCACAACAAACCAAGGTTATGAGAACTTGGCCCCAGATAAACTAGGCGTGCAACAGATGTAACTCGATTCTGCAGTCAATCAAACTGCAACCACAACAGGGCAGAATGGAAACAGAGCAGATCCTCTCGGCGGCTTTTCTTTTGAGTGCAGAATTGCCATCCGTCGATGACATCTGTCTCTCTCCATGTGGACCTCGTGGCATCGCGACACTTGCCCTCTGAATGGTCTGTGGAGTGTTGGGCGTTTGACCCCTGACCTTGCCGTGTCTCAACCTCCTCTTTGAAGGTTCGGTTACCGGGGAGCGAAATGGATAAGGCTGGGTGTTGACGTGTAAGAAACAACCTCATGTCCACCCTGCCAGTCACGCCACGCTTGTCCTCCCTTGCATCTCTGTTCGGCATGACCGCTCGTTGCCACTGCTGTGTGTGTGTATGTGTGTGTGTGTGCAGGGGGAGTGTGTGTGTCTGTGTGCAGGGTCTTACTAAAAGGAGCAGGATATGCAGGTCTCTTTCTACAGGGCGCCAGTCGCTAGTGATTGAACTGACTTGGGGACAGGAGGAGACTGCCCTAGTTTTCCTACAGATGGCCAGTTTGGGGGGACGTGGAGGGAGTGAGGGAGGAAAGGGAAGATGAGGGGAGGAAATGGGGGAGCTAATGGTTTAATAGAGCTCTCCTGTGAGTGTTCGGGGGATTGGGGGGGGTGTGTGGGGGGGGGGGACTCGCTAATAGCATCAGCACTTTTTCAAGAGGCCTGGAACATATACGTTCATTACCCAGTGTGCTACAGCCTCCTGTTACTCGGTGTGAAGAGGTCAGAAGGGGGGGGGGGGGAGAAGTGTGTCAGTGTTTGTGTGTGCTCACCCTCTGAATACGGGTGTGTGTTTGGGGTGGATCTCTATTTTTGTGTATCGGACAAAGAGGACATTGAATGATGAAGCGTTTAGAAAACATCACATTCATCCAGATATGCTCATCTCATTCAATGTCCTAGGAGCAGATGGGTGAGAAATGAGAATGGAAATTCGTAGGAATCCTTTTGTCACACACACACCACACACAAGCCCTCACACATGCACATTCGACGGCACTAACCGCTTGACTCTTCGTGGGTGATCCATCATGATGGACAGACAGGTCAGATGTTCCGTTGGCTACACACTAATGTCCTGATCTGGTAACTATTAGGAAGCGTTTGTGTTCCTTCAGCCAGGATATAACATCACAGATACGTGACCATCCGGCAAAAAAAACCCACCATGCTAAAAAACTAGAAGTGACTGTTACGCTTCAACAATATCCCGGCCTTTTACTATCCTCCCCACGGAAAACGAGCAGAAATCAAGGTTCTTATTATCGAATTGCAGTTTTGCAGTGAACCTTTCGATGCGTGGTGTACAGCTCCTGCCTCAGTGACCAGGGGGTTGATGTGATGGCTCAGGACTCGGCCTTCATGAGTCTGAAGGCTGGCTGGATAAGCACCGGCCGCCAGCCACGTCTCCGCTAAATTAATCCGTCTCATCTGGGCACGGGAAGTCGCCTCAGATAACAGTGACATTGTTACCCCAGTGCCAAGTGTGGTGCCAAGCACCGCGGTGTCACCGTGCCAGTGTGGTGCCAGCACCGCGGTGTCGCCGTGCCAGGTGTGGTCACTCAGCACGATGGAGGGAGCCAAAAGATGGCGCCAGCGATGAGGAGGTGTGCCAGGCAGCTGGTGTGTGTGTGTGTGTGTGTATACGTGTGTGTGTGTGTGTGTGTCTGTGTCTGTGTGCCAGTCTTATCTGGGCAGCCAACACAAAACTCTTTACCATTTTTCATTTTCAATTTCCTCGCCCCTTTTCATTTGGACTGCCAAGATCAGAAAGCTCTTAACGAGCAAACGAGAGTTGTGTTTTCACTTTGGTGAGGCAGGCAGGCGGGCGGAATGATGTTCAGAATGTTTGCGAGAATGTGTGTGTGTGTGTGTGTTTGTTCTGCTTGTAGTGGCTGGGTACTAGGCAGGAGCTGGAGTGCCTTTGTGAACGCACACAGACGGGGGGTGCACATATGCTGCACCCCAACCTTCTCTCCAAAACAACCCCACCACCCTGTGCCCGACCACCCTGTGCCCCGACCACCCTGCTGCCCGACCACCCTCTCCTCCACCACCATCAAGTAGGTGAAGTGGCTGAAACAGTGACCATAAGAGATCCTTGCTCTGGTGTGACTGGTGGAGTATGTGAACGCCCATTTCAAAAGGCCATGGAGAGACTGTTCCCTCTGCCGTCGTGCACTAAAGCCTCCTACCCCTTCACCCGTCCTCTCGCGTCCGAGGACCATCTGCCAGCGTTGGTTTCATTACTGTCTCTCGGCCCCTTACAGAACGTTCTGGAATGTTCAGGAAAACCCAGCCGACCTTCTGAACACACAGTCAGTCCCTGGGGGTGTGAGAGGCGGAGGGCTTCCACTGAAGGACCGATGCCAAACCCTTTCCACGAACCAACCAGGGGAAAACACCCTCCAAACACAATCATTTACTTTATTGGGTTCATTTAGTTTCTTTCTTTCTTTTTTTTTCCCCTCCCCAGGCCTCTTTGAAGTCTCGCTCCAACTAACAAACAGGTTGTAAACATACTGTAAGTAGATGTTTTGCAGGGAGCAGCCTCTTAATTCAGTCTGCGTATGCCGTCAGGGTTTTCGTAACCCAGGGACACGTAGCGGCTCTGATGTCCACCCGGCCCTATCTCAAACCTCCCAACAACCAACGACCGTTCATCTCCGTGAGTTAAGCTTGCCTTTGAGAAGTGATTTCTCAACATCAACCCCCACCCCTCTCCCCGTTAATCTTTCCTCTCAATTTTTTTTATTTTACTCTCTCTGGGGGGGTGGGTGGGGTGGGGCTGATTGGTGTGTCTGCTGAGCCCACGGCGCCTTCTTCCTTGTTGATAGCCCCCCCCCCCACTCCCCCCCTCCTCCCCCTTGGCTCTCCATTGAGAGGGCTCTAATCCCTGCCAGGGGGCCAGTGAAAGGGGAAGAGAGGAGTAGGGGGGGGGGCAGAGTGTCGTCTGAGCTGATAGCATTCAGCTTGCCATGTAGCACTCCCACAACCTGACTACAGGAGGGGTGGAGCAGGCGAGGGGAGGGGAGGCAGCCTGGGCGTGTGGGCACGCGTGGCACACCCTGATTAGCCCCCCCCCCCCCCCCCCCCCGGTCGCACCCCCCTTCACGTGACCTGCCTTGATCTGCACACGCAGGCTGGGGGCAAGACGTACACACAGACACACCTAGAGCATAAAGAGGGAATTCGAGGGAACTGATCTAGCCCTTACACTAGATCAGTACTTAACTCACCAACTAACTCCCTCCCCAGCACCATGTCTTCCACCCACATGTAGTTTACCCTCCAGACCCTCCAGACCCTCAGCCTCATCCCCTCCCTCCACACCCCCACACCCAAGGCTTTGCCTCAGGTTAGCATGGGAGCCGTGACAGCCATTAACATGCTCTCCCACACTGACGACCAGGAGTATCCGTTCTCCTGACAGAGCATGCATCGAGGCGTGTTCTCCGAGGCGTGCACACGGGAATGGGCTCCGAAGGGGGGACGTGAATGAAACGCTGTTCTCGTTTCAGCTGAAGAACACGTCTGATGCTCCTCACGAGCGCACGGATCCCTCGAGCTCCCGTCTTGCACCTCGCTGGGTCAGGTGTTTGATTAGACACGCACACACACTGTTCTTTGTACACACACACGCTCACACAACAGAGAGACACAGCTCTGTGTACACAAGCACAGTCATGAGCGCGTGCACACACACAGACACAGCTCTGTACACACACACAGCTCTGTACACACACATAGACACAGCTCTGCACACACACACACACAGTAATGTCCACACATATCTAGAACAATTCAGTCCCTCATGCCTCCAGTCACAGTCTGGGAATGAGTGAGATGTCACCCCGAGTCTCAGTCCTACTGGGTGTGTGTCCAGCCCCTCTGGGCTGGAGTCACTGGTCGTCGTCCCCCACACACCACCGCTGTCCCCGTCCCAGCCGCTCTCTCCCTGGCCTGCCGGTGTCTCTCTCTCACCTGCCCCCCAGCAATGCAGTCTTCTCCAGGACTCTTCCCCTCTGAGACCAAGAATGGCAGATTGGACCGGCTCTCACCCCACACCTCAGCAATTACCACCCTGCCCCCCCCCCCCCCTCCCCCACCCCCCCTCAGGCTCCCAGTAATAAGGAGAGCAAAACACCGGCTCCAATGAGACAGACCCCTGTCGCATGTGTAGTGATCAGACAGTTACCCTGGTAGAACGGCTGGAGGCCGTCCTAGTGACTCTGCACTGGAGGCCGTCCTGGTGACTCTGCACTGGGTGGCCTGAGCTGCTGTCGTTTCAGTGATACGGACAATCTTAAGGAGCAGAGAGCCGAATGGCCGGACACAAAAGCTGGCCTGCCTCTCTCCCTCTTTTTAAATGTCTCTTCTAACATGGGCAAACTCTGGCTTCGCACAAAGCGCCAAGCCGGAATATTAATCGAGCGGTGAAATCAAAGACACTCTCTCACCTTTCAAGTGAATGCATGTGTATTTTTTGAAGAATGAAACGTGATTGCAAAGCTCAATTTGAGGTTTTGACAGGGTGATTCTGCAGGCAAGACATTTGCTATCGCGTTGTTATAGAATACAGAGTTGGAATGAAAGGCAAATCCACCACGCTGACATAGAGCAGGAGAGAGAGAGAGAGAGTATGGTGAAAGAGTGAGGGCGTGTTGGCAAGAGAGACGCAGAGAGGGTGCGGCATACAGCGGATATAAAGTGAACCTCTGTATAAAGCGACAGCTCCATAATTCATATAAAAGCTATTATATCTGTGATAGTGGTGACATGGTGGTGACTGCTGTCAGACTGAAAGCCCTGGAGGCAGTCTTAGCTAGAGCCAGAGACACAGAGGGACTTGGCTGGGGCTTGGATGGAAGCTTGAGGCTGAGGCTGGGGCTAGTGCTTGAATGGAGGCTTGAGGCTGGGGCTGAGGCTGGGGCTGAGGCAGGGGCTGAGGCTGGGGCTGAGGCTGGGGCTAAGGCTGGGGCTAAGGCTGGGGCTGAGGCTGGGGCTAGTGCTTGGATGGAAGCTTGAGGCTGGGGCTGAGGCAGGGGCTGAGGCTGGGGCTAAGGCTGGGGCTAAGGCTGGGGCTAAGGCTGGGGCTGAGGCTGGGGCTAGTGCTTGGATGGAAGCTTGAGGCTGGGGCTGGACCTTTCCCTTCTACTTAGAGGAAGTGTGGTTACCATGCCAATAGTAGGAATAAAATACAAAACACCACAGCCTCACACGTCTGAGGTGTGATTGGCTGGTTGAAGACACAGCTAGTCCTGAATCATCTCCCTCTACTTTAACAAGATCATCTTTCCCGTTTCATCCAAGCTCTGACCTGGCTGGCTTTTCTTTTGTAAGATATTGAGAAATTTGGGTTTGAAAGTATTTTCGTTTTTTAGTCTTAAAAGAAAAACCTTGCTAGCAGTTCAATAGAGCAGCAGACTGATACGCTAATCAAAAGTGCCGTTTGAAGTGTCAGAACCCCTGAGAAGGTCCACAGAACGGACAGGTATGGACCAACATTATTCTCTTTCATCTTTGGAACCGGAGTGTTGGCTGGAATGTAAAAACCGCTCAACCTTCTTCCCCCCCCCCCCCCCATAGATCCAATATTGAAATGAACATTTGGGAGAAAGATAACTGGTAAGGAATGTGGAGAGGAAATGGACGGGACTGAAGCTGTGGACATGTGCACACCTCTGCAGCTCCTCCTGTCAGCCTGGGTGTCTGCCGTCAGCCCTGGTGCCTGTCTGTAGAGCAGCTAGCACCCAAGCAGAAAAACACATTATAGACTACTTCAAGTATACTTGCAAAGTATAATTACAAACACACATTTGTCACACAGTTCAGTCACAAATTCGGTTCAGTCACAAATTCAGCTACATTTTTAAGTACACTTCCTGTTATATTGATATTGGATGTTGAGAGTTGCTTTTTGGAGTCGGCACAGGAGTGTGTGTGTGAGAGAGTGTGTGTGTGAGAGAGTGTGTGTGTGAGAGTGTGTGTGTGTGTGTGTGAGTGTGTGTTTGTGTGTGTGAGAGAGAGTGTGTGTGTGTGAGAGAGTGTGTGTGTGAGAGTGTGTGTGTGTGTGTGTGAGTGTGTGTGTGTGTGTGTGTGGTTGGGAAGGAAACAGCCCAGCTGTAGGGGTGTGTGTGAGAGAGAGTGTGTGTGTGAGTGTGTGTGTGTGTGTGTCACAGAGGCTAACAGGATAGCGTCCCTGGTTGGGATGCCCCAGGGCAGACCACACAGGACTATCCCAGAAGATGAGTGAGGGTATGGGCTTGTTCCTCATTAGGACTATCCTGTTTCCTTTTAGAACAGGTCCCTGTGGAACAGGTGGGAGGGGGAGGGGGAGAGGAGGGGGAGGGGCAGATGGAAGGAATGACCTGTTGGGAGACACAAGTATTTGTTATGCAACTGCGGTAGGCCACAGCCATGCCTGCATTTCTCTCTGCTCTCTTCCACAGCTGGTGTGAGTGTGTTCACAGTAGTATGTGAGTGTGTGGGTTTGCACGTGTTTAAATAAACCGATGAATTTGTTTCGAGAGTGTATTAACAGATATGTGTGTGTGTGTGTGTACAGAGAAGTTATGGTTGGGGTCTAACCAGGTTTGTGAGTGTGACTGGCCTGTAAGAGCTTGCCACTGAATTCCTGAGATTCTCTTGAAGATGAGGCCAAGCCACAGTTACCACCCTCTGCTCATCTGTGTGTGTGTGTGTGTGTGTGTGTGTGTGTGTTTATGTCTCTGAGTGTTCACGTGTGTGTTTGCATGTGTACACATGCGCACACAAAAACGATGTGTTTACAGTTCGCTCAGTGAGTTAAGGTTTACTGCACCCAAGTGGTGTTGTGTAACTGTTTGACAGCATAACATCGGATTAATTTCGCAGATGCTTTCAGCGACACACAAATAATGCACGTAGAAAGTAGAGCAGAGGAATATGGAGATATGCAGAAGTGCTTAGAGCTACAGTATTTCGGCGGTCAGTCAAGGAACGATCTGTATTTTCAAGCCACGTCGCAAAGAAACCATTTCTCAGCTAGCAGGCGCGATGACAAAAACCAAGAGTGGAACATCTCAATTGCTTTGAATACAACGCCTGATTGACTGGCTGTTTGACTGGCTGTCTGACAGCCTATTCCTTTGTTTAAGCTGCGTTTGGCCACTCAGGCCCGTGGGGATGTCCCTGGCTCAGCACATGGAGAGGATCACGAGGACAGCTCTCATGCCTAGCTCCTGGAGGCAGATGGAGAGACCGGGGCGCAGACTACTCCATCTTACTCGGTGTCCGTTACTTCCTCTGGAGGGAAAAACCGACTCGCACACAACTGCCATGTGTGAGAGATCTCTCAGTTCTGCTTCCTTCCATATGACCAGTTTATGGAACAGCTCTATAGATTCAGTATCAGACTCTCAGAGGCAGGTGTTCTATGGAAGGTGTGGCAGCTTGAGGTGGTTCGATAGAATCTTAAGTCCTATCTCGTCAATGAATGATAATGGCCGGGTTTCCCAGATTCGTTAAGAAGCTCTTAACGCCAAGAGCTTCTTAGGAGCGTTCTAAGAGTGTTCTAGAGCTCCTAAGAAGCTCTTAGCGTTAAGAGCTTCTTAACGAATCTGGGAAACCCGGCCAATGAAAGCCCAGGTAGAGATGATATCTCGCCCACACCTATCTAAAGAGTTTGGTTGAGTTGTCATAAGAAAACAGGGTGTTCTGGCCCAAGGGCAGGCTCTTAGAAGAGAGAGAGGGGAAAAGAGACTTGTTGTGTGTGGGACTTTTTGACGCTGTTTTAGCGTCTGAAGAAGGACTGCGTTCTGAGGTAAACGTCACCCTTCTGGTACATCATTAAGAATGAGGAGGAAGTACTGTATATTCAGACACACACACACACACACTCTCTCTCTCACACAAACACACACACACACTCTCACACAAACAGAAGTGTGATCCTGAGGCAGATTATGTGTGAGGAACAGGATGTTTGTGACAAGCAGCCTCTTCACTCTTGTATTTCTGCACGGCTGTTGTAGGGGCTGTTGCAGGGGTGAAGCCAAGGAGGCAGACAGACAGACAGGCAGACAGGCATACAGACAGACAGACAGGCATACAGACAGGCATACAGACAGACAGGCATACAGACAGGCATACAGACAGGCAGACAGACAGGCAGGCAGACAGACAGGCATACAGACAGGCAGACAGACGTCCCTAATCTAAAAAAAAAAGAAGAAAAAAAGATTCACTGTCTAGTTCTCAGACAAACTTCACGATGCTTATCTTCATGGCGGTCCTTACTGCCATGGACAACTGCAGGTTCACAGTGTCCTGTCTTTGACTGCAGGTCTAGACGCAGATTCCTCTTCCTAAACCCGTCTCTAATGTCATCCATGTGTGGCGCTGGACCTGCAGCCGGCTGCAAGGAGGTGTGTGAGATATAGGCTTTCACAGTGGCAGATGGCAATGCCAGCAGGCCAGACCTGTGCCAGAAGGTTACGCAATGGAATGATGCCTTACTGGGACATGCTATGAAACATACATGTGCCCCAACACATGCCACACACGGCCCGCATACATGACAAGGTGGCAACAGAGCTCTGTTGACATGCTGGTGTTTTTGTTCATTTGTTTTCAGGGCAGTTTCTCTCCTGGTGACCTCTTAATTATTTCCGTCCCCGCCCCTTCAACCCAGACAAAATGGTTTGGCCCATCTTCCCCTGGTGCCCTGCACAGGTGATTGACAGTTTGAACCATTTCAGGAAGCACAGGGGGAGGTGAGACCCCCACATAGGGCTGGGTTGGGAAACAGATGGACACAGAGCTTCCCCCGTCGCTCCTGCCTCCATTTCCTGGTCTTCTCTTGGGCACGTGTGTGTGTGTGTGTGTGTGCCAATGGGATGTGGGTCAGATGGCAAGCTATCTTTAACCAGCCCCTCTCTCTCCAGGAAACCGGCATCCATTCGGAAATGAGAGGGTGTACAAACCCGGCTGGTTCAGAATGAAATTCCACAGTGACTGGACATGTCATCCTACAGTCCATTCAGAACGTTCCGAACCGATTTAGAATTCACAGACTTGATTGAGACAGACAGCGAGTGACTGCGCAGGTGCGTCTGTCCTGTCGAAGTCCACCACGGCGCCACCTGAAAGGCTGTGGAGTGGCCGAGGTAGTTAGTAGTAGTGTACATACCCGCGGTAACCTGAGCCCTGCTGCTCTCTCTTGTAGGCAGAACTGTACGGAGCAGTGTGGGAGTTGTTCAAAGGGCCAGCCTAGCCTGGGAGAGGATGTGACTGTGGGTGTGTTCGCTCTGCTAGAACAGAGAGGGGACTGTTCTGCAGACCTGGGCGGGGGGAGAGGTGGGGGTTGGAGGGCGAGGGGGGGACTCGCCCCGCCCTGCCGAGGGGTTATAAATCAGCGCTCCGCCCGGCAATCCCGCTGGCTTCCTGTCTCCCTCTAATCCCGTGCCACACTGTTACCTAGCCAACTGTGAGCTCACGCCTCGCCCGCCCCGGCCAACCGCTGTCTGGCTCCGCTTCACCGCGCCCAGAGGAGACGTTAGCGGGGAGTTTAGGGTGCCCGCCGGAGCCCTGTCGCCTCCGGGCCGGGCGTCACTCCCAGACGGCTGTCAGCCAATCAGGGCTCTTCTGATGCTTTTCCCCTTAGCGAGGAGTCAGTCTGGCCGCAGGGCTGTAGGCCAGAGGTAGTCTCCATGGCTGGGGCAAGGTTTGGACCGGGGATGTTGGTCTCTTCATGTCCCTCAGTGAACGTTGGCTCCAAGCTTGTGATCCCAGAGATCTAGCAGAGGTTCACCTTCCTACTCACTGTTCTGACACGAGACACCTGGGTCTGCCCTCACTGTGTAGCCCGGACGATCTGGAGATCCCCCCCCCCCCGCCCCCCCGCACACACACAAACACACACACAGGAACTCATACACAAACACACACACACCACTCCTCCTCCACACACAAGAACAAAGCCAATGAAAGGCTGGAGACTCCCAGAGAAGATCCAGGCTCCCCCCCCGCCCTCCACCCCCTCCCAGCCCGCAGCGTGACACCTCCACTGGCAGAGGGCACCAGGTGGATGAAAGTTTAAACAGCGTGGCTCGTGTCGTCGCCCCCCACCGCGCGCTCCCCTTCTGACCCCGGTGTGTAGACCTCGTGGAGGCTTGGATGTCTCAACAGCATGGCAGCTAAAGAGGTGCTAAAACCCAGAGCTTGTTTGGGGGATTCCACAGGGGTGCAGCACACACTGTGACCTGGAGTCACACTGAGGGAAGACTCAAAGGATGAAAAGAAACGACATTTTTTTGAAGTTGGCGAGCATTAAATATGAAAACACAAACCCTGGCATGGGAGCTTGGCCTGATGGGGTACAAAGGAAACATTTATTGTTGGGATCTTGTTTGTGAAGGTAATGGGAGTTTCCTTATAACTTATCCCTGAACTGAAATGAATTGGAACTATCCATGTTGGATCTCTCTCTTCTTTGTGCTCAGCTTGGTTTAATGCCAGTCTGCCTTTCTCAGTGTAGGACTGTATGTGAGGGGTTTGTGTAGTCCGAGTGGAAGGAGAGAAGAATGGAGGGAGGGAGTGAGGGAGG
>CM042870.1:3431332-3453832 GCA_023658055.1 Thaleichthys pacificus | reverse complement strand
ACCTGTGAATGAGAACACTGGCCTTCGTCAGGTTTGCGGTGCACACACACACAGACACACACACACACACACACACACACAAACACAGACACACACAGACACACACACAGACACACACACAGACACAGACACACACACAGACACACACACAGACACACACAGACACACACACACACAGACACAGAGACACACACACAAACACCCGCAAGACGTGCTGCACAAGCATCCTTTCAGCACCAAGACTGACTACTGCTATTGTCAGTAGGCCCAGTAGTTTAATGATAATTGTGCTTCTAGAGTTGTGCTCGAGACAGCGTCTGTGTCCAGAGGGTGTGCAGAGCAGCAGACTGCTGAAGACAGGGTTCTCTGGAAGCTGGGAGGCTGAGAGGGCTGGATATTACATTGGGGAGTGGTGGGATGAATTATTGAGGCTTGGATTTGGAGGAGAAATGGGAGGTTGGGGTTTGTGTGTGTGAGGGGGGGCAGGGGGGGTTGGGTTAAGCCAGAGCCAGAGTTATAGCTGACAGACATACACACACACACGGCATTATCCGGAATACACACCTTTTAGGATTTTAAAAGTCCTCTGAATGTAAACGTTGATCCACATCAGACAGACAGAGACACCACAAAAACATTCTGCTCAGCCCAGATTCCTACACCCAAACAGACCCACCCTAGAGGACACATAGAGGGTACATACACACACACACACTCTCACACACACTCTCACGCACGCACACACACGGCTTCCCTTACCAAAACAGCTCAACACCACTGGCCTCCAACCCACTGTCTCATTCCTCAAGCTCTTCCCCACAAACCATAACTGTCAAAGACCCTCACTATTCTGTCAACAGCAGGACTCTCTCATGTCCACAGTGTAGCGCTGGTTGTGGGGAGTGTAGTGCCTTGGAGTTTTCCCCTCTGTGATCCATGATCTGCCTGCTTGGACCCTGGACCCAGACCCTGGTCCCTGGTCCCAGACCCTAGTCCCTGGTCCCAGACCCTGGTCCCTGGGCCCGGACCCTGGGCCCAGATCCTGGTCCCAGACCCTGGTCCCTGGGCCCGGACCCTGGTCCCTCCTCGGTAACGGAGCTGGTGCTGTGGTCCTGCCACTCACACACTTTTGTTTACTGGGCGGAAATCGATAAAGGCGCACACACACACACTACACACACTTTCTGTCTGTCTTCTCTCTCTCCCTTTTTCTCGGTCTCTTTTTCTAAATATCTTGTCTCTGCTTCTCTCTTTTTAAATGTATCTCTCACACACACACAATTCCCCAGGCTCAGAAGTAGACTCCGTTGATGAATAGACCCTCTGCTGTGGCAATCAGGGCCCACGCCAATTAGCTCATCAATCTCCTTTCACCAACTCATCTATAAAGACAGCATTCAATTACCCTGTTTCGATTCTCCAGGATGTAGACTAGATTGTGTTGTATATCAGTAGCTGGTTATGGGTGTAGTCAGACTGGATGTTGGCAGTAAGTGTTTGCTGGGTGAGGCGACGGGGAGGAATAGTCTACAATGTGACTCAGAGCAGACATGAAGGAGAGAGAAGACATGAAACCCTCAAGGCTTCCTGGAAGGCTAATACTCCTCTCTGATTGGTGGCATCTGTGAGCGAGGCTGGTGACACCCTCCTAGCCCCGCCCAACACCTGCCCCCACAGCTGTGTCTCCCCCCTCTCTCACACACACCCTCTCTCTCTCCTCTCTCCTGCTCTTCATCATTCTCTCTCTGTCTTTCTCTTCCTCTCTGTCTTTCTCTCCTTCTCTTATGGTCCCCTCCCTCCCTCCCTCTCTCTCTCTTTCCTCTCTCTCTCTCTCTCTCTCTCTCTCTCTCTCTCTCTCTCTCTCTCTCTCCTGCCCCAGGGGGTCTTGTTCTCACCTGTTCCTCCTCTAACCGTCAGCGCTCGTTAACACCTGCTCTATCTGGTTAGCGGCTGAGGGCCAGGGCGGTGGTGTGGGGTTCCCCCTCCATCCCCCTCACACGTGTGGACAACCCACAGGCTCTTCAGCAGCTGCTCATCTGTAATCTGTGTGAAGTCATGTACTGTGTGTGTGTTATGGTCATGACTCTAACCCCCCTCTTCCTCTTCCTCTCTCCTCCTCAGTAACCGTCTCCACCAGCACACCGTTCGATGGGCTGCTGGTGACCGGCCTGTACACCTCCACGCCCGTCCAGTCGGCTCCCATCCCGGCCCCCGCTGCCTTCGGCTTCGGTAAGTCACCCAGGCGCCGACTGGCCAATCAGCATCTCACATTTTCAACATTCAGCCCAATAGAAATGGACTTGAGAGGAAGTACTAATGCTGGAAGGATCCTGGGAGCGCTTCAGAATTCCATTCACTTGTTTTCTACCGAGATTAATAGTAAGAGACAAGTGGCCGCTATGAAGCATTGACTCCATCACCCCAGGATCAAATGAACCATCATTCACATGCTTTCCCTCATATGTTGAGTTACTGTGGGAAAGTGAGCCACTGTAGAGTAAAGAGACCCAGCCCCAGCCCCAGAGACCCCATAAGCCTGTTTCCCAGGCCCAGTCCTGTCATCCAGCCCACCTAGCCCCAGCCCCAGCCTCAGCCCCAGCCCCAGAGACCCCATAAGCCTGTTTCCCAGGCCCAGTCCTGTCATCCAGCCCACCTAGCCCCAGCCCCAGCCTCAGCCCAGCCCCCGCCCCAGCCTCAGCCCTAGCTACTGCCTCACCCTTAACTCTGACAGACCATGATGAATGAGACTGGGAAGATAGAGTGAAGAAAGCCAGTTGTGTGTTTATAGGAGTGGGAAATCCATTAGTAACCACAAGAGAAACACTAGCTCAGGCCCTGGAACAGTAGACAATAGGAGAAACCCAACCCAAAAGAAAACCCTAGACAGCGTTACCAGTCCTGACTGGCAGCGTGCACTCATCACGTCTCCCAGGGAGAGCTTTCTGAAGCATCTAAATCTGATGTTATTATGGGATGGTCTGTATCTCATTGACGGTGTACACATAGACTAGAAAAGATCAAGACACATAAAAATTAAACATAAACACATTGATGACAGGTCTCCAGTTGCTCAGACCCCCAGATTTCCTGTTCCCCGCGCCCAGAGCCTGTCCACTTCTGTGGGTGCTGCTGTGTGGTTGCCCTGCCTAGCCAGAGGTCCAGTGGAGCTGTTCTCTGGTGTTGGCAGGCCTGGTAGTAAGGAAGGTTTCCATCCTTTGGGCTACAGGCATTGTGTCACCTCTGCTTCACAGAGTAAATTAATTCATTTGAAGAGTTTTGAACAGAATAGATAGGCAGGTGTGTGTGTGTTTGTGTGAGTGTGAGCGAGTTTTTACAAAATAACATCTCGTCAAGGCTTCCTCTCACAATCGTATGTGAGAGGAAGTCAGGTGGCTGAGTGGTGAGGGAGTCGGGCTAGTAACCAGAAGGTCGCTGGTTCGATTCCCGGCCGTGTCAAATGACGTTGTGTCCTTGGGCACTTCTTGCCTCGGGGGGAATGTCCCTGTACTTACTGTAAGTCGCTCTGGATAAGAGCGTCTGCTAAATGACTAAATGTAAATGTAAATGTATGTGTCCACCTCCTGCACTCTACAAGTCCACTAAACAACTAGAACGTTCTCCCTGCCCCACCATCCTGGACGGCGGCAGGAAGGTTCCACAGCGCTGGTTCCCCCACGCTGTGCTTTTGGACGCTCCGCTCTGATTCCCCCACATGCTCCCCCTCTCTGCATCTCCTTCAGGACCCTACCAAGACAAACACGCTGACCGAATGAAAGTTCCTGTAAAAAGGAAACACTGGGGTCATTTATTAGTGTAACACATGCGGCTGAACTCCATAGATCCCTGCAGGACGCCGGTCCAAGTCATTTAACCGCCTTGTTTTATTTTTCCGCTACTTGATTCACACACAATTAGGAGGGGAAGGGAGTTCGGTCAGACGTTGTCCATGCTCTGGTGAGCAGACCCAGCTGGCCAGCAGACCTTAGCCCAACCCCAGGGCTTATTTCTGGGGTGAGAAGACACACAGAGCCCCTGGGCCCTTTGGTTGTGGCCCTGTCGGCTCCGAGAGAAAGAGGCTCTTCAGTGAGAACATGGAAACCACGGTGAGATAGTGCCTTGAGGGAGAGCCAGTGTTTTGAAGGTTGGCTCTTTGAAGATAATGCAGTGGAACAATGACGGAATGAGTCGAGGCTGTGTCCCTCTCGGTGTGGCGACACACGTGCGTGTGTGTGCGCTACACCGAGAGGGACACCGGGGGTCACTAATCACGATGAGGTCGCCGGGACTACAGGGTGTGGTTTTTAATAAGATCTCTGTATTAGACACACACACACTAATTACAACATAAAGTGTGTGTGTGTGTGACAAGGCCAGATGTGTTTGGCTGGCTGATCCTCTGGTGGCTGGGTTGAGGATCCATGTGGCAGGCAGATGTGGGTGTTCAGGCAGGGCAGGAGAGGACAGGAACCCCAGGAATGAGCCCTCGCCAGTCCCCTCACGCCCGCCCGGCCATGGCCCCCCTCTGGATGGGGAGCGACATGTCTGACATGGAACAGCGTTTTACGCCACAGTCCCGTCGGCGGAGGCGAGAACGCGTTGAGGGGTGTGGGGGCGAGTGCTGTTCAAGAGAGCGGATAGTTATATCTGAGAGAGACCCGATGAGGGTAGAGAGACAGAGACCTGTTGGTGGGAGAGAGCCAGGGAGCCAGGGAGGGCTGTGTGGGCCTGGTGTCTGGTGGTGTCTGTGGTCAGGGCTGTGGTGAGGAGCAGACAGCCCGACTGCTCCCCTCGACCCTGCAGGGAAAACACCCAGAGGCCTCCCGTGTCACAACTCACTGCTCGCCACGGAAAACTCATAAACTCCCTCCAAACACAAACACACACACACACACACACATAGACACTCTCTGCTTTATTCGAATCGACTCCTCTGCCCTCTAAAACAATACACATTCTGCCACAGCTCCACTCGCAATAAAAAAAAAAAATCAGTCTTTGAGTTTAACTTTTACAACGTTGTCAGAACTCAACACCCCCTCATTGTCGGATTAGCGAGAGTATGATGGAGCGACAGAGGTGCCAGTTAGGACCGAAATAAGCTACGGGTTTCTAGCTTCTGGTTAGAGCTAGAAACCCGTGGCTAGCTCCTATGCAGCCCGGAGGCAAGGCGGCTACGCTAGCCCGCAGGAGGCTAGGCGGCTACGCTAGCCCGCAGGAGGCTAGGCGGCTACGCTAGCCCGCAGGAGGCTAGGCGGCTACGCTAGCCCGCAGGAGGCTAACCACAGACATTTACAGCTCTTGTAATTAGCATGCTATAGCTAACCCTTCCCGACGGTGAAGCACGCCGGCTGGAACTTGAAACAATGTTTTGTTTGGTAGCCAGGCCGCACTTCAGAGGAGAGAAAGAAAGAATGAAAGGATGAAAGAATGAAAGAATGAGAGAGAGAGAGAACAGTGCAGATTGACTGGTCTTTATATAATTGCACACTAGGTGCCCACTAGTTTAGAGGCTCTCAAAAGGGCACCACTGTAAGGAAAGTCTTTTAGAGATTTAGGTCTGGCTGTATAAGACATAACCTAGACATACAGGAACATGCTTGGAGAAAAGATGAATTATGATTAAAAAAAAAAAATTCTTTAAAACTTTGGCAGCTTGACGTTAGTGCTATGAGAAGCTTGTCTTACTTGAAAGCAAGTGTTTGTGTGTGTGTGTGTGTGTGTGCGCTTGCACGTCTTTACACACGCTGCCAGAAACGCAACATGAAACCCGTCTGACTCAGCTGCTGGAGAATTCACACTGCTTTGTGCTTTTTTTTCCCTTCTTCTTCTTTGACTTCAGCTTCCATTAAATCGTCTTTCTTTCCATTCCTAAACTGCACACAGCGGAGATGTGGCCCTTTCAAACTGGCGTCATCCCCGAATCACGCCGATATTTTAATTTGTGTTCATCATTCATTTGCTTTGGGTCCTCTTATGGATCATAAACGTAGCACTGTTGATTCACCACATAGAGACCCCACAGGGAATGGAAGGGAGTCAGAACCAAACGTCACACTGAGACTGATTTGTAGTTCTTTTCAAATACATCCTAAATGTTTTCCAGACATGCAATTATCTGTTCAAACCAGAAAAGAAAAACGCTTTCTGTACGGAGTTATCCCGTTAATTAAGACAAGGCTTTAGGCATGAGAGAGAGAGGGAGAGAGAGAGAGAGAGAGAGAGAGAGAGAGAGGAGAGAGAGAGAGAGAGAGAGAGAGAGAGGAGAGAGAAGGAGAGAGAGAGAGAGAGAGAGAGAGAGAGAGGGATAAGTATAGAAGGAGACAAGTAATGTCAAGAACTTGAAGCAGACTGAGAGGAGGGGCGAGGGACAGGCACAAGAGGGAGAAGGAGGAGAGAGAGACGGAGGGATGATTTAAGAGAGCGCGTGGATGTACGCAGGGGATTCTGAGGTATGACAAGGAGACAGAGCTCTGGCATTATTCAAAGACTGCGAAAGAGTGAGAGAGGGAGTCATGGAAAGAGAGAGCGTTTAGGCAGTCGAAAGAAGTGCTTCATCAGTCTCCACGACGACGCGTGCGATTGGTGTCGCCGTGACGATGCTGAGTCGTAGAGAACCCGGGGCAGTGATGGATGGCTCTTTTTCGGTCTGTTTATTTCATTGTTCATTTACATATTTCTACGTGTTTGCGGCGCGAGAGATGATCATATCCGTTCCGTCTCGTCCCTGGTACGTCTGGTGACTGAGAGGTCAGCTTAGTGACAGGGACACACAGCCTCAGCACTGTCGCCATGACGAATGGACCCGCGCTCCCTCACACACTGATTAAAGATTGAAAAATCACACAGTGCCTTGACCTGTGGATGAAGGGCCAGGGGTGGCACACACACACACGCATACACACACACACACACACACACACACACACACACACACACACGCACCCGTCATTGTCAGGGCTGAAGGTGAGCTGTCAGGGTCCTCTTGTCACAGAGTCGGATTCAACGTCAGTCAGGATGACAGTGGATTGGAGACAGCAGCTCCTCGTGTTTTAGAGCGCACACACACACACACACTCAGTTCTGTGTTGTTAGCACACACACACTCTAAGTTCTGTGTTGTTAGCACACACACACACTCAGTTCTGTGTTGTTAGCACACACACACACTCAGTTCTGTGTTGTTAGCACACACACACACTCAGTTCTGTGTTGTTAGCACACACACACACTCAGTTCTGTGTTGTTAGCACACACTCTCTCAGTTCTGTGTTGTTAGCACACACACACACACTCAGTTCTGTGTTGTTAACACACACACACTCTAAGTTCTGTGTCCCAGGTTACACTGCCCTGAGTTGTCCACTTCCTGTTCTTTTTTTTCACCCCGCAAACACAGCTCCGGTAGAGAGCACACATGCACACACCTCACACACACACACACACACACATCCTACAGAACACAGAGGGCTAGAAACAGAGGTAGAAGATGCAGAGAGGATAAATAGCAAAGTGGTGGGTGGGAGGGTGGGGGCGCGGAGTTTGAGGGGGGAATGGGGGGGGGGGGTTCGGGGAGGGGATGGAGAGTGGGGTGGGGTGGAAGAGGAAAGGTAACTGGTTCCCATGGGGAGAGGAGCTGTCGGTCCCTGTGAGACTTCAAACCCACTGCTGCTCTGTGATCAACCTGCTCCCTGACTCTGGGCTGACAGCTCCCTGACTGCGCCGCTTACACTCCACACACACACACACACACACAAGCACGCACGCATACACGCACGTACACACGCACGCACACACGTACGCACTCCGTGTACACGCACAAGCACGCACACACCCACACACAAATGTACTGTAAGCAAGCGCACACGCACGCGCACTCTCGCACAGACAGATTGGAGCACATTCCCATTCCACCGACATGCACACACTCTCACACTGATTCTCTCATCCAGGATGCTCATCTGCTGAACCCCACCGCCCATCCACCAGTCTCTGCGAGCACGCCAACCTTGAACAGTGCCAACTCCCGTCATTACGCTCCTCAGTCAAAGGGCACCTCTCCGTCCAGAGTGTCACACCAGCCTCGCCCACCAGCTACGAGCCCCCACCTCCTCCTTTCTTCCCCTCTCCTCTCCTCTCCTTCTCTCTCTCCCTCCATCATTACTCCTCCTCTCCTCAAGGGACTGAGATGGGAGGATGAGCAGGGAGCCTGAGGTCTGATCATTGCTGTGATGAATTCATTAGCAGGGGGTGAGGATGAAATGAGTTGTCAGGAGCGGTTTGTGTATGTACGGGGTGGGGGGAGGGGGGGGGGGGGTACGGCACGGCATCAGCTGGGTGCTACATCAGCGCTAGTTTGCAAACTGGCTCGCTAATTGGCTCGCTAACCTGCTAGCTAGGTGGCTCGCTGATTAGGCTCGCTAACTAGCTAGCTAACTTGGTCGTTGACTGATTGGCTGGCTAGCTGGCGGACTGGCTCGCTAGATGAGTAGCCTGACAAAATGAACGGTGTCATTGGCAAGCCATCCCAGGCCCAGATTGGGCATCTTCTGCCTCTCGTCTGCCACCACCCCTCCTCCGCCCCCCCACCCTCCTTCAATCCCATAATGCCACAGGGCCACTAACAGGTGGCTCAGCATTTGGGTTCTCTCTGTGTCCAGGGGAGCGTTCCTCCGGGTAATCATATATTTCTCCATGCATATTTTCTCTCTCTCTCGCTCTTCTCTGTCTCTCTCTCTGTCTCTCTGTCTCTCTCTCTCGCTCTTCTCTCTCTATCTCTCTCTCGCTCTCTCTCTCTCACTCACTCACACACACATACTAAAATACTCGCCAAGCACGAAAGGATGAAATTAAATCATGTAGAATGTATAACTTTCTAGCTATTTCTATGTGTGCTTCCATTCCCTAACCCTCGCATGCGCCCTACAGGTGCCATGTTGACAGACTGCAGCTTTGACAGATGGGGCTTCAGGTTCACTCTGTATGTAGTTCTCCAGGAGGACCTAGCCCCTCCTGCAAACTCCCAGAGCTACTGTGCCTCTAGTTGTGTGCGTGTGTGCTTCGCTGTGTGTGTGTGCGCGCTTCAGTGCGTCGGTGTGTGTGTGTGTGCATCGGTGTGTGCTCAGTGTTGTTCCGAACCACCCACCCCCCCGGCCTCTACTGTACTCCACATCAGAGAGAGAGAGAGAGGGAGGAGAGGAGAGAGAGGAGAGGGTGTGGAGCGACTGTACAGTGAGGCCTCAGACGAGGGGGTTTGAAAGCAGAGTGAGAGGAGATGTGTTCTTGCCTGCCTGGTGGTTAGCATGCAGCACCAAGCAGAAGGCGTGGGCTGTTCCTGCCATGTGCTCCCTCCTTCCTCTACAGCACTCGCTTTCTCTCCACAGAGAAGATGCTGCCGCGCCACAGAGAGACACACGGGCCTGAGAGAGAGAGAGAGAGAGACAGAGAGAGAGAGAGAGAGAGAGAGAGAGAGAGAGAGAGAGAGAGACAGAGAGAGAGAGAGAGAGAGAGAGAGAGAGAGAGAGAGAGAGACAGAGAGACAGAGAGAGACAGACAGAGAGACAGAGAGACAGAGAGAGACAGAGAGACAGAGAGAGACAGACAGAGAGACAGAGAGACAGAGAGAAAGAGAGAAAGACAGAGAGACAGAGAGACAGAGAGCAAAACAGAAGAAAAAAGAGGGTGGGAGAGAGGGAGAGAGAAGGAGAGAGGAGGAGAGAGGAACAGCGTGAGAGAGAAAGAGCAGGGAAACGGGGGAGAGAGAGAGAAAGATGCGTTTGACACATTTCTGTGGAGAGTCGAAGGTTTGCATCATTTCACCCTGCTGGAGGGGACAGTGCCTTTGTACTGGCACTCCTTTGTTGCTTTCCAGTGTGAAGGGCATCACTGCCTACTTCCAAATGACTCTACCTTGAGAGACAGAGAGCACGCATAGAGTGTGTGTGTGTGTGTGTGTGTGTGTGTGTGTGTGTGTGTGTGTGTGTGTGTGTGTGTGTGTGCCTCTACTGCATGGTGTGTGCACCTGTGTGTGTGAGGGGGGTTGGACGGTGGAGGTTTGTCAGATAGTCTCTAAAGCGGGCGAAAGTGTTCTCTAAACTCTCCAGGATGCACTCTGAATGTATTTTTAAATTTCCCTGTAAAAAAAAAAAATACCATTAGAAACCCAGTGAAAAGTGCCAGGGTTCCTCTGGGTCCGTAGGTTCTGGCCTTCCACTGTCTAAAAGCTTTGCAGAGGAAAAGGGTCAGATTGTACAGTACAGCGTGGCTGGCTGGCCCAGTTTTCTCGAAGTTTCGGTGAGCGAGCTCTGGGTCTCCTCTGACCCAAATCTGGGGGAGGACAGAGAAGCTCACTGACCTTCTCTCTTTCACGGCCTCCTTATGAGAACCGGGCTGTTGCTGTTGTGATGATTTCACTGCCTCCCAGCGCCATCCTGTCAAACGAGGCTCCGCTCCAACCCTACGCACACACACACACACACACACCCACACACACACACACACCCACACACCCACACACACACACACCCACCCACACACACACCCATTCAGTACGCACACACACACACCCACACACACACACACACCCACACACACACACACACACACACCCACCCACACACACACCCATTCAGTACGCACACAAATATGGACACACATACAAGCGCATGCAGTATGCACACACACACACACACACTTCCCGGGCTTGCCTGTGTCTCCTCACCTGTCGATTCCTGTCTCCGTCTCCTCGTTCTCCACAAGTGTGTCATCGCCCGGCCGACGAGCCCCCCCGCCCTCCCCGCCCCCTCCAGGGGGTTTGTTTGCTGTGTGACTGGTGGGTAGCAGGGGAGCGGGCGCAAAAATTAGCACAAGTCAAATCAGATTAATTAATCCAGAACTCAAACCATTAGCCGAGGAGTCTCGTCGGATTAAAAATCAAATTAGCCCCGGCGCCTTGCGGGGGGGCTGTGGCATGCATACGGCCTCCACACTGACACACCAACACCAGGCAACGCCCCCTGGGATAGATGGACGGAGGGATGGAGGGAGGGAGGAATAGATGGAGGGAGGTGAGGGAGGGAGGAATAGATGGCTGAATGGAGGGAGGAATAGATGGCTGGATAGAGGGAGGGATAGATGGCTGGATGGAGGGAGGGATAGATGGCTGGATGGAGGGAGGGATAGATGGCTGGATGGAGGGAGGGAGGGATAGATGGCTGGATGGAGGGATAGATGGCTGGATGGAGGGATAGATGGCTGGATGGAGGGAGGGATAGATGGCTGGATGGAGGGAGGGATAGATGGCTGAATGGAGGTATGGAGTGATGGAAGGCTCCCGAGAAAGGCGATAAGGAATGGGGGGGTGCTCGGTGACTTTGCCACCCAGCGTGGTGAGCTGGTCCTGGGGCTTGGTGCTGGCTGGTCCCCCTGGTCTGGCTCCGGCTCCAGAAGCCCCAGATGGAGAGAGTCATACTCCAGTAGGGTCTCTCTCTCTCTCTCTCATTCCTCGTGAAAGGGCTGCATGAGGCCATTCATCACAGCAACAACAGTACACCACTGTGTTATAGTCTTTCTTAAAAAATGCCCAAAGGATGTGGATCTTTATTATGTGTAGAGAGTCAGAGAGTGTTGAGTCCTCTCTGACTGTGTGTGGGCGTGGGGGTGTGTGTGTGTGGGGGGGGGGGGGGGGTGTCTTAAGGCTAAATGGCCCATATTGGTCTGGTTCCCAATGTGTGTGTGTGTGTGTGTACTCTGACTAGAGCTTTAAGGAGATCTGTTGGATGTAGAGACCTGTCATCTATCCCTGTGGGTGGGGCTCCAGACACACAATTTACATTTCTGAGCATTTATTTCCGTTGTGACCGGATGGTTCCGGGGAGAGAAGTGGCTTGACTCCAATGGCAAGACTCCTTTATCATGCAGGCCAGTGGTGGGTTAGCTAGTAGCCATGAGTCCCCTTATACACTACATGTTATCTATAGGACAGACCATCCAAGAAACAGACAGTTATACACCGCTAACCAATCTGGGAGAATGTGTGTGTGTGTGTGTGTACATTACCATGTGTGTCTAAATACAGTATTGTCTGCAGGTTAGAAACAGACCATTGACTCCATGTCTGCTATTTGCTCTCTGGTTACAGCTTACTCACTTTCTCTTACAATGTGTATGTGTGAGTGTGTGTGTGTGTGAGTGAGTGTATGTGTGTGTGAGTGAGTGTGTGAGTGTGTATGTGTGTGTGTGAGCGTGTGTGTGGCCGGCCGTATCCTCAGGAGGTTATGGATGATGGATGATGGATAGTGTGACATAGAATGGATGCCTGAATGAAAGAGGCATTGTTCCGTGAATGTATACATGTGGTCTAAGTGGTCTGCTGTCCCGGCATGTATGCTAGACACAACAACATTGCTCAGAGAAGCACTAGCAATTGCATGCACTGTGCACATTGATATGCATAAACATATACATTATCTTGCCTACATTTCCATTTATTTATTTCTCTCTCACACACACACACACACACACACACACACACGCACACACACACACACACACACACACACACGCACACACACACACACGTCCAGGTGCCCTTTAGTGCCAGCTGAACACTCCTTCATTCGTGTGGCAAATTTGCATCCGTCTTCATTGTATCTTAACCCCCCCCCCCCTGCCACTGGCATCCACCACCACCCGTACTACCACACAGCTTCCTCCACTCCCACCATCGCCATGGCGGTGCCAGCCCGTCGCCATGGCGGAGTGATTGGCAGGCACTGGGATGGAGGCCAATGGCGGGCATGGAGTGGGGTTCGCCCTGTCCCTGGGTCCTGCTGTGGTCTCTGCAGACCGGAGGACAGGATAGCGACGGGGAGACCATCTCCATGCAAACACCCCCTCACACAATGACACAGTGTACTGTAGCATTCAGCACCCCCCAGTCTGTCTGTCAGGCCTGGGTTTGATGTATCATTTAGGGCGGCCATTGTGTGTCCTGCTACTGGGGCCTGCTGCTTGACAGAAGCATTATCCGCAGCCTGTGGCAGATCAGAAGTCTCACACACTCATGGTAATGGCATGTCTCATGCCCTGGTGGGATGATGTCATGGTTGCATAACAATCACATGAAATATGAATGTATAGCCCCCCCACCCCACCCCCAAATTCCATGGAGTGGCATTGGTTGTGTTTTGACAACTACAGTCTAATAGGGTAAGTACCTTCCAAACTCTGACAAACTCCTTTGAACCTCTCCGGTCCTGGAGACCGATGAGCATGACGAACCCCGATCTCTGCATCTCAACGAGGCCCCTCCTCCCAGCGTTTAATTAAAAAGCACATTGTCTGCAGAGATTAACATTAATATCACTACGGAATAATGCTCCCTGCAGACACAATCAAATAACCTCGCCCTTCCAGAGAAGAACACTTCCTTGTTTCACTCTCTTGCTTTCATTAAACACTTGGGGCGAAACCCACTGCATATATGCATAGATGTATTCTAATGCTCCTGTGTGTGTGTGTGTGTGTGTGTGTGTGTGTGTGTGTGTGTGTGTGTTACACAGACCCCCTAGGAAGGAATGCTTAACACCAGCAGATCAGAACTAGCTAGAGACAAGCAAACAACTGAATAGAGCATGGAGGGCTCATTTCTGTTGGATAACAAGTCACTAGAAGTGTGGTTTGAAACTCTCCACTGCTCACTAGAACATCTGTGTGTGTTCGTGTCCTGGTATTATGTAGACAAACTGTTCAGGCTTCATTTCCCAGTACCAGTTTGAAGGACAGTCTTGGGGTCGGTACAGGAGTGTGATGATATCTTTTTGATACCCACCAGATGTCTAATGATGTCTATAAAGGGTGAATGATGTTTGGTGAATGCCTTCCTCAGGCTGAGCGGGACCCGTGTCTGCCCGCAGGCTGTGCCACCCAGTCTCACCCCCCCCCACTCCCCCCCCCTAATGTCCTGGGCCTGGCGCGCTGTGGCACTTCACTGGGCGCTGGGTGCCAAGCAACGCCACTGATCACCCATCTGTCTGTGGAGGATCTCTCTCTCTCCCCCTCTCTCTCTCTCCCTCTCTTTCTCTCACTCCCTCTCTCTCTCGCTCTCTCTCTCCCCCTCTCTCTCTCTCCCTCTCTCTCTCCCTGTCTCTCTCTCTCCACTCTCTCTCTCCCCCTCTCTCTCTCTCCTCCTTCCCGCTCCTTCTCTCCCTTGGCTCTCTCTCCTTTTCTCTCCCTCTCTCCCTCTCTCTCTCTCTCTCTCCCTTCTCTCTCTCTCTCTCTCCCTCTCTCTCTCTAATATCCGACTGTTACTCTGAGTGAGAAAAAGGCAGAGATTGAGCAAGAGAGAAGTGTGAGAAAGGGAGAGGGTGGGTCATTCTACAGACTGTTGATCAGAGCCCAGTTGGAGTGTAGAAGCAGACTCTGTACTGATGGAAGACAAGAAGGATCCCATTGTCCCTAACTGGCCCTCTACTTCCATCCCTCTGACACACCCTATACATCCACCGTAACCACGGCGACATCAATCAATACTGGATGTGTCAGTCTTCCCCCGGCGATGACACGCCCCACCGAAACCCTGCCCCGCCCACCTCCGCCTCAGACACACCCATTTCCAGGACCCTGGCCTCTGGTCTGTACATTGAGCCTGTGGGAGAGAGGTAGATTGTGTGTGTGTGTGTGTACTGTAAGTGTGTGTGTACTGTAAGTGTGTGTGTACTGTAAGTGTGTGTGTACTGTAAGTGTGTGTGCTCTTAGGCACGTACTGCCGGCGTTAGCACGCCTGCATGCGTGTATATTAGTATTTACACTAGCGTGGGAGGGAGAGGGTCAGCCCCCCCGGCTATTAATCACAGACGACAGCGCATAAGTGGCCAATCTGCATGTGAAAGGAGGATGACAGGGGGAGGAGTGGAGGAGAAGATGGGAGGGAGGGAAGCGATGAAGTCCCCCCACCACCCCCAGGATCCCCTGAGGTCCCCCTCACGACTGCTGGTCCTAATCTAACACGCAACAATTAAAGGCATTAGAGTCGTGCCATTTGACATTTGAACCTCCCCCTACCCACCCCACCCACCCCTCCCACTCACACACACAACACACACACACACTCACACACACAAACTGTAACATCCCCAGACATCTCAAGTCAAGGGTCCTTGGTGCTCATGGTACCATCAGTGGCCTAGCTGGTAACTCATTTGACGTGGTCCGCTCACTGGTTAACTGGGTCTTAGAAGACTCCGGAAACGTCGCGGCCCCAGCGGAGAGACAGAGGGATGTGCTGTCGCGTCCTGTAACGGAATCAGACACAAGAGAGGGAACGCTGGAGCCGTAATGCCTTCTGCTGTTTCCCTGACCCCTTCGTGTAAGGACACAGGGATGGCCTGTGTCTGATAAGGATTCAACAAACATCAAAGGCGTTATCTTTTCCTTTCAATATTTTCCATCGCTCTCTCTCTTTTTCTCTCTCTACCCCTCTATGTCTGCCTCTCTCGCTCTCTTAATTTCCCTGGACAGACTAATGCATCAAGCAGGTCTTTGTTTTTATGTTTTCATTTTTTTTTATATATATCTGGTTCCACTACAGCTTGTTGCTTAACTGGAGCAGTTGGGATTTGGATCCTGTTGAATAATAGTGATTTTATTCTCTGGTACATGAAAGGAAGTGATGCGTATTAGCATTTCTGCGCCTGAGTGTATTTTGCACCGGGGAATAGAAACATTCGGAGAGCTGTGTCAAGTCCCACCACTGCTGTGTCCTGGAGTGCAACAGTCTCTCTTTTCATCTTCACCCTGCCCTAACCGCTCTCCTCTACTCTCCCTCCTCTCCCCTCTCTCCTCTCACTCTCCCTCCTTCTCACCCTCTCTCTCTCTCTGCTCTCTGCTCCTCTGTCCTCTCTCTCCTCCTCTCTCACTCTGTCCTCTCTCTCTCTCTCCTCTGTCCTCTCTCTCTCTCTCCTCTGTCCTCTCTCTCTCTCTCCTCTGTCCTCGCTCTCTCTCTCTCTCCTCTGTCCTCTCTCTCTCTCTCTCTCCTCTGTCCTCTCTCTCTCTCTCTCTTCTGTCCTCTCTCTCTCTCTCTCTCCTCTGTCCTCTCTCGTCTCTCTCTCTCTCTCCTCTGCCTCTCTCTCCTCTCTCTCTTTCTCTCATCTCCTCCTTCAACTTCATTAGGTTTCCCTCCTGATCGTTTCACTTTCATACATTCATTCTCACTTTCTTTCCTCTTCCTTTTTTCGGGCTCCATTTTCCCCAATTCGTTCGCCCTATTGGACCGAGTGCGTCTCTGGTCCTGAGGGAGATATCCATGTCCACACATAGAGCGCTCTCCTGGTGCTCATCGCTCGAAGCCAAAGCGTGTGTCAGCTCTTAAAGTGGTTCCTTGTGAAGGCCACAGCCATGTGCTGACAGGAAAACCATTCAGTACCGGAGTCTATTTTCCTACAGTTTCTTTACCTTTCTATAGACTAGAGGCTCGAAGCTTTATGTACTGTGGGTTATGTAGTTTTCTGTCCATCAGTCCTCTGTATGTTGTGTGTTGATATGACTACAAATACCAAGTCTTTGTATCTCAGGGAGGGCCATGTAGTTATACGTTCAGTAGACCACATCCATCCCCACAGATGAGAAGTGATCATTGCGTCCGTGGAGGTGCCCGGCCTTTCTCTTCAGACGCTCTCTCTCTCTCCACCCATCCAGTTCTTGTGGCTGTGTGAGGTCGCAAACAATTGGGGCCAGGTGTCTCTCTCCCCCTCTCTTTCTGTATCTCTCTCACTTCTCTCTTATCTCTCTCGCGCGCTCGCTCTCTCTCCATCTCTCTCTTTCTCCTCCATCACTCTCTCTCTCTCCATATCTCTCTCTCTCCATCTCTCTCTCCATCTCTCTCTCTCTCTCTCTCTCTCTCCATCTCTCTCTCCATCTCTCTCTCTCCATCTCTCTCTCCATCTCTCTCTCCATCTCTCTCTCTCCATCTCTCTCTTTCTATCTATCTTTGCATCTCTTTCTCACTATCCCTCCATCTCTCGTTTTCTCTCGTGTTTCCGTGGCAATGACAACCAAGCCTGGTATGATGCACATCTGTGGGGAGTCTCTGATTGGCCCCTCGTGTCGAGAGACACGGAGCGCCTCTTCCACCCCGGCGCAAAACAAATTGGACACTTTGCGCTAAAACTAGTGCTTTCTCTGTCCAGTAATTGCATGGCATGTGACAGTGGTGGAATTGTTCTGGAAATGATAGTTGGTGTGTGTGTGTGTGTGTGTGTGTGCGTGTGTGTGTGTGTGTAGGAATGTGAAAACATGCTTTTCCACAGTAAGTGCTGGATGAGTGGTGTACAGGTTTTTTCTCCCAGTCTTCTAAAACTGAAGGGAGGGTGTTGCATTTATCACACTCATACAAACAGCCTTGACGTGTGTGTGTGTGTGTGTGTACATGTCTACCAGTGAGTGAAAGATGACCCCCTACGTGTGTGTGTGTGTGTATCCGTCCCTGGGCTGCTGCGTGTCATGTCTGTGTGCGGTGTGTAACAGTAAATCATAGCCATTAAAGAGAGAGCAGAGAGCAAGGCTGGTTGGAGAACAGCTTTGCCATTAGTGGGTGATTACTGTACCTCGCGGTCTGCTATTACACAACACACACGCGCACACACACACACACACCCGACCACCTCTGGCGGGGTAATAGGCCGCTGCTCTGACACCTCGTAAATCTCACACACACACACACACACACCACAGATGAGCATGCACAAACACACACACACCCATGTCCACACACAAACACACAGGGCCGACATCCATATTTAAACTGCATTGGGGAAAGTCTCCAAGAGAAGTTGAGTAAACTCTGGTCTGGAACGTAAAGAACTCTGAAGAAGTCTGTGTCCTGTTATGTGTGCTGTTCTAAATACACTAGTTGTGTCTCTGCGTGTGTGTGTGTGTGTGTTCTGAGTGTGTGTGAGTTGCTCCAGGGCACACTCTGACCGCGAGTGCCTGAGCGTCCACGTCAGGTGGAGTCTGTCTGATCCTCATGGTCTCCTCGCTCTAACCAAGGGAAGATTGTGTGACATAACGTCATTCCGCTGATTGAATCATCCATGGACCCGGGCGCCATTAATAAGAGCGCCGTTACACGATGTAATTTCACACAGAGGAGAGGGAGGGAGGGATGGAGAGGGAGGGAGGGATGGAGGAGGAAGGATGGGAGAGAGGGTGGGAGGGTGACAGGCAGCGATGCAGGGATGAAGGACCGGCGCGACGTTGATTACTGTCCCCCTGCTCTGACGGGGGGGCCATACATCACACAGTTCCACCTGTCTCTAGCTCCACACCCCAAGGCCTTGGGCCGGTCCAGCTCTCTCTCACCCAGAGCCTGGTCAGGATGGCTGTCTGGCTGAAGGAAGCCCAACAGCTGTGTGTTTGTACTGTATGAAGAACAAGGGTTAAAGTGGTCTCTTGTTATCATCTTTTTCACGTGGTATAAATTACGATAACTTTCTCCGTCTCTCCCTCCCTCCCTCCCTCCCCCCCTCCCTCCCCCCCTCCCTCCCCCCCCTCCCTCCCCCCCCTCCTCCCTCCCCCTCCCCCCTCCGCCCTCCCCCCTCCCTCCCTACCTCCCTCCCTCCCCCCTCCTGTCAGCGTGTTGCCGGAGCGCCAGTTTGGGACCCAGTTTGTGTGCAGTGTGGTGGCGTCCACGTCAGCCACCAGGCCTCCTCCCAGCTTCAGCTTCGTCTGGATCGCCCCGCCGCCCGGAACCGGCTGTGTCAACTTCCTGTGAGTACCCATGTGTGTGTAATATGCGTCCCTTAACTCGAGTTGAGCCCTGGTGGTGGGACATACATTTCATGTCTTGTTATCTGGGTGAGACCCTCCGTCAGGCCCTCAGGACAGGACAAGATCCTGGAGCATCTGGTGTCAGGCTGGTGTCAGGGCCCCACAGGGGGCCTCTGGGGGCCAGGCCTCCGGGGGGACAGGACTCCGGGGGGCCAGTCCTCTGGGGGCCAGGCCTCCGGGGGGCCAGGCCTCTGGGGGGCCAGGCCTCCGGGGGGGCCAGTCCTCTGGGGGGCCAGTCCTCTGGGGGCCAGGACTCCGGGGGGCCAGGACTCCGGGGGGCCAGGACTCTGTCTCCAGCTAGGTGCAGGGGGGGCTGGGGTCCATCGTGCTGGCGGGTGTGCTGGTAAACTGCTGCTCAGGCACAGGACCAGGTGATTCCGCTGTTTGTTTTTGTGTGTGTGTGTGTGGACGCACATGTGTATCTGTGCGTGTGTGTGTGCATGCACATGTGTGTGTGACATCTGGATCGGAATCACTATTCACTGTACTTCAATATCATAATATAATCAGTATCCACGACCAGAAACTCTGAGTTTCCTCTGGTTTTATCTTGCTCTCCACTCTCTCTTTCTGTTCTTCTTTTCTCTTTCAATCTGCCTCCTGTCCCTCTCTCTCTACTTCTCCCTCTATCTCTCTCCTGTATATCATTGGTTGGTGATTTACAGCCTCATAACAATAATCAGTCAAAACGCAATTAGCAGCTGCTGCTGGAAAAACATGGAGGGGGTTTCAATAACCCTGGGTGGGCAAAGTCAAAGAAGCACTCAGTAAAGTTTCCCTGACAGAGACAGCACAGAGGCTCAGACAGACAGGCAGGCAGGCAGACAGACAGACTATTGTAGGCTCAGGCAGGCAGGCAGACAGACAGGCAGACTATTGTAGGCTCAGACAGACAGGCAAACAGACAGGCAGACAGAGACAGACAGGCAGGCAGGCAGGCAGGCAGGCAGGCAGGCAGACAAACAGACAGACAGACAGACAGACAGACAGACAGGCAGACAAACAGACAGACAGACAGGCAGGCAGGCAGGCAGGCAGGCAGACAGGCAGACAAACAGGCAGACAGGCAGACAGACAGACAGGCAGGCAGGCAGGCAGGCAGGCAGACAGGCAGACAGACAGGCAGTATGAAGCTGCTGCCACATAAACAATAAGGAGATCTGAGCTAAGAAGATTCACTGGCTTCCTTGCCTGCCTGAGGCCTACAATAGTCTGTCTGTCTGCCTGCCTGCCTGTCTGTCTGAGCCTCTGTGCTGTCTCTGTCAGGGAAACTTTACTGAGTGCTTCTTTGACTTTGCCCACCCAGGGTTATTGAAACCCCCTCCATGTTTTTCCAGCAGCAGCTGCTAATTGCGTTTTGACTGATTATTGTTATGAGGCTGTAAATCACCAACCAATGATATACAGGAGAGAGATAGAGGGAGAAGTAGAGAGAGAGGGACAGGAGGCAGATTGAAAGAGAAAAGAAGAACAGAAAGAGAGAGTGGAGAGCAAGATAAAACCAGAGGAAACTCAGAGTTTCTGGTCGTGGATACTGATTATATTATGATATTGAAGTACAGTGAATAGTGATTCCGATCCAGATGTCACACACACATGTGCATGCACACACACACAGCACAGATACACATGTGCGTCCACACACACACACACAAAAACAAACAGCGGAATCACCTGGTCCTGTGCCTGAGCAGCAGTTTACCAGCACACCCGCCAGCACGATGGACCCCAGCCCCCCCTGCACCTAGCTGGAGACAGAGTCCTGGCCCCCCGGAGTCCTGGCCCCCCGGAGTCCTGGCCCCCAGAGGACTGGCCCCCCAGAGGACTGGCCCCCCCGGAGGCCTGGCCCCCCAGAGGCCTGGCCCCCGGAGGCCTGGCCCCCAGAGGACTGGCCCCCCGGAGTCCTGTCCCCCCGGAGGCCTGGCCCCCAGAGGCCCCCTGTGGGGCCCTGACACCAGCCTGACACCAGATGCTCCAGGATCTTGTCCTGTCTGAGGGCCTGACGGAGGGTCTCACCCAGATAACAAGACATGAAATGTATGTCCCACCACCAGGGCTCAACTCGAGTTAAGGGACGCATATTACACACACATGGGTACTCACAGGAAGTTGACACAGCCGGTTCCGGGCGGCGGGGCGATCCAGACGAAGCTGAAGCTGGAGGAGGCCTGGTGGCTGACGTGGGACGCCACCACACTGCACACAAACTGGGTCCCAAACTGGCGCTCCGGCAACACGCCTGACAGGAGGGGGGAGGGAGGGAGGTAGGGAGGGAGGGGGGAGGGCGGAGGGGGGAGGGGGGAGGGAGGAGGGGGGGGAGGGAGGGGGGGGAGGGAGGGGGGGGAGGGAGGGGGGGAGGGAGGGAGGGAGGGAGAGACGGAGAAAGTTATCGTAATTTATACCACGTGAAAAAGATGATAACAAGAGACCACTTTAACCCTTGTTCTTCATACAGTACAAACACACAGCTGTTGGGCTTCCTTCAGCCAGACAGCCATCCTGACCAGCTCTGGGTGAGAGAGAGCTGGACCGGCCCAAGGCCTTGGGGTGTGGAGCTAGAGACAGGTGGAACTGTGTGATGTATGGCCCCCCGTCAGAGCAGGGGGACAGTAATCAACGTCGCGCCGGTCCTTCATCCCTGCATCGCTGCCTGTCACCCTCCCACCCTCTCTCCCATCCTTCCTCCTCCATCCCTCCCTCCCCCTCCCATCCTCCCTCCCTCTCCTCTGTGTGAAATTACATCTGTGTAACGGCGCTCTTATTAATGGCGCCCGGGTCCATGGATGATTCAATCAGCGGAATGACGTTATGTCACACAATCTTCCCTTGGTTAGAGCGAGGAGACCATGAGGATCAGACAGACTCCACCTGACGTGGACGCTCAGGCACTCGCGGTCAGAGTGTGCCCTGGAGCAACTCACACACACTCAGAAACACACACACACACACACGCAGAGACACAACTAGTGTATTTAGAACAGCACACATAACAGGACACAGACTTCTTCAGAGTTCTTTACGTTCCAGACCAGAGTTTACTCAACTTCTCTTGGAGACTTTCCCCAATGCAGTTTAAATATGGATGTCGGCCCTGTGTGTTTGTGTGTGGACATGGGTGTGTGTGTGTTTGTGCATGCTCATCTGTGTGTGTGTGTGGTGTGTGTGTGTGAGATTTACGAGGTGTCAGAGCAGCGGCCTATTACCCCGCCAGAGGTGGTCGGGTGTGTGTGTGTGTGTGCGCGTGTGTGTTGTGTAATAGCAGACCGCGAGGTACAGTAATCACCCACTAATGGCAAAGCTGTTCTCCAACCAGCCTTGCTCTCTGCTCTCTCTTTAATGGCTATGATTTACTGTTACACACCGCACACAGACATGACACGCAGCAGCCCAGGGACGGATACACACACACACACACGTAGGGGGTCATCTTTCACTCACTGGTAGACATGTACACACACACACACACACACGTCAAGGCTGTTTGTATGAGTGTGATAAATGCAACACCCTCCCTTCAGTTTTAGAAGACTGGGAGAAAAAACCTGTACACCACTCATCCAGCACTTACTGTGGAAAAGCATGTTTTCACATTCCTACACACACACACACACGCACACACACACACACACACACACACCAACTATCATTTCCAGAACAATTCCACCACTGTCACATGCC